>CM076538.1:940000-1131154 GCA_038429875.1 Poecile montanus | reverse complement strand
CTCATTTTTGATTTTTTTTTCTGAGTTTTTCCTGGGTTTTGTTTTAACTTTTCCTTCCTTTTTTTTCCCCATTTTTTTAGTTTTTTTTCCAAATTTTCTCCCTTTTTTTTCAGATTTTTTTCCTGTTCTTTTTCCAATTTATCCCCATTTTTTCCTGATTTTTCTCAGGTTTTTTTCCCAATTTTTCCTCTTTTTTTTCCCTGATTTTTTTCCCAATCTATGCCCATTTTTTTCAGATTTTTTACAATTTTTCTTTGATTTTTTTTCCCATTTTTTTCCCATTTTTCCCCAATTTTTCCCCCCCTCCATGGCGCTGGACGAGTCGCTCTTCCGCGGCCGACAGATCAAGGTCAGAGCCCAGAATTCCCAAAATTCCCAACATTCCCAACATTCCCAACATTCCCTGATTTTCCCCATTTTTTTCTGATTTTTCCACATTTTTTCTGATTTTTTTTCGATTTTTTTTCGATTTTTTTTCGATTTTTTTTCGATTTTTTTTTTCTTTTTTTCCCATTTTTTTCCCATTTTTTTCCCATTTTCCTCAGGTTTTTTTCCCATTTTCTTTCCATATTTTTTGCCCAATTTTTCCCAATTTTCCATTATTTTTTCCTGGTATTTGTCTCAAATTTTTCTGATTTTTTTCCCAATTTTTCCTGATTTTTCCCCATTCTTTTCTGATTTTTCCCCAATTTTTTTCCCATTTTTTTCCCATTTTTTTCCCATTTTCCTCAGGTTTTTTCCCATTTTCTTTCCATATTTTTTGCCCAATTTTTCCCAATTTTTCCTGATTTTTTCCTGTTTTTTTTCTCAATTTCTCCCCAATTTTTCCTCATTTTTTCCCAATTTTTTTCTGATATTTTCCTGATTTTTCCCATTTTTTTCCCCATTTTTTTCTCATTTTTTTCCTCATTTTTTTCCCATTTTTTTCCCAATTTCCTCAGTTTTTTTCCCATTTTTTTTCCTGACTTTTTACCCAATTTTTCCCCAAATTTTTCCTTATTTTTCATCATTTTTTCCTATTTTTTTCCCCATTTTTTCCCATTTTTTCTGGACTTTTTCCCTGATTTTTTTCCCCATTTTCTCCCATTTTTTTCCTGATTTTTTTCCCAATTTTACTCAGATTTTTTCCCAATTTTCCCAGTTTTTTCCCCAATTTTTTTCCAATTTCTCCCCAATTTCCCCCATTTTTTTCCTTCTTTTTTTTTCCCATTTTTTTCCCAATTTTTTCTGATTTTTTCCCAGATTTTTTTCCCATTTTCCCCAAATTTTCACCGATTTTCCCCAAATTTTCCCCATTTTTCCCCAAATCTCCCTCATTTTTCCCCAAAATCCCCAAACTCATCCCAAAATTCCTTTAAATTCTCTTCATTTTCTATTTTTTCCCAATTTTTCCCCCAAATTTCCCCATTTTCCCCCCATTTTCCCCCCATTTTCCCCATTTTTTCACCAATTTTTGTCATTTTTTCACCGATTTTCACCAAATTTTCACCTTTTCTCCCCAAATTTTCCCCTTTTCCCCCCTTTTCTCCCATTTGCCCTCCCAATTTCCCCAAATTCCCCCATTTTTCCCCAAATTTCCCCATTTTCCCCTTTTTTCCCATTTTTCCCCCAATTTTGTCAAATTTTCACCGATTTTTTCATTTTTTCACCGATTTTCACCAAATTTTCACCATTTCTCACCATTTTCCCCCATTTTTTCCCAAATCCCCCTCATTTCTCCCCAAATTCCCAATTTTCCCTCCCCTTTCCCCCTTTTTTTCCCGTTTTCCCCATTTTTGTCATTTTTCCTATTTTCCTCGTTTTTCCCTCAATTTTCGTCATTTTTTTCACCAATTTTCACCAAATTTTCACCGTTTTTCACCATTTTTTCACCATTTTTTCCCAAATATTCCCTTTTTCTCCCCAAATCTCCCCAAATCTCCCCAAATTTCCCCAAATTTCCCCCATTTTTCCCCATTTTCCCCCATTTTTTCCCATTTTCCCCTATTTTCCCCATTTTTTCACCGATTTTCCCCAAATTTTCACCGATTTTCACCATTTTTTCACCAATTTTTATCATTTTCCCCCATTTTTTCCCAAATCCCCCCCTTTTCTCCCCAAATCCCCCTCATTTTTCCCCAAAATCCCCAAACTCATCCCAAAATTCCTTTAAATCCTCTTTATTTCAGTTTTTTCCCCATTTTTCCCCATATTTCCCTCATTTTTCCACTTATTTTCATCATTTTTTCACCGATTTTCCTCATTTTTCACCGATTTTCACCAAATTTTCCCCTTTTCTCCCCAAATTTTCCCCTTTTCCCCCTTTTTCCCCCCGTTTTCCCCTCTCCAGGTGATCCCCAAGCGCACCAACCGCCCCGGGATCAGCAGCACCGACCGCGGATTCCCCCGGGGACGATTCCGGGGGCGGGGGGGGGGGTTCGGCTCCCAGCGCTCCCGGTTTTACAGCGGCTACGCACGGCCCCGCGCCAGAGGCTACAGGTAAGTACGGAAAGTTCCGGAATCTTTGGGAATTCTGGGAGGTTTGGGAATTTTTTGGATTTTTTGGGAATTTTCTGGAATTTTTTGGGATTTTTTGGGATTTTTTAGGATTTTTTTTCGATTTTTTTCTGATTTGTTTCTGATTTTTTACTAATTTTTTTCGATTTTTTTGAGGGTTTTTTTACGATTTTTTTTAAGGGTTTTTGGGATTTTTTAGGGGTTTTAGGGATTTTGGGGAGATTTTTAGGGATTGGGGATTTTTGGGATTTTTTGGGAATTTTTTTAGGATTTTTTGGGAATTTTTTAGGATTTTTGGGGATTTTCTTGGGATTTTTTGGGATTTTTTGGGATTTTTTAGGATTTTTTTAGGATTTTTTGGGGTTTTTTTGGATTTTTTGGGGATTTTTTGGGATTTTTTTAAGATTTTTTTTGGGATTTTTTGGGGATTTTTTTGGGATTTTTTGGGGATTTTTTTAGGATTTTTTGGGATTTCTTTGGGATTTTTTGGGATTTTTTGGGGATTTTTTTAGGATTTTTTGGGTTTTTTAGGGGATTTTTTGGGGATTTTTTAGGATTTTTTTGGATTTTTTTGGGATTTTTGGGATTTCTTTGGGATTTTTTGGGATTTTTTGGGGATTTAGGATTTTTTAGGATTTTTTTGGGTTTTTTAGGGGATTTTTTGGGGATTTTTTAGGATTTTTTGGGATTTTTTTGGGATTTTTTGGGATTTTTTTAGGATTTTTTAGGATATTTTTGGGGTTTTTTTAGGATTTTTTGGGATTTTTTTAGGATTTTTTTAGGATTTCTTTGGGATTTTTTGGGATTTTTTTAGGATTTTTAAGGATTTTTTTGGGGATTTTTTTGGGGTTTTTTAGGAATTTTTGGGGGATTTTTTTAGGAATTTTTTGGGATTTTTTTTGGGATTTTTTTAGGATTTTTTAGGATTTTTTTAGGATTTTTTGGGGATTTTTTGGGGGATTTTTTGGGGATTTTTTGGGGGATTTTTTGGGGATTTTTTGGGGATTTTTTGGGGATTTTTTGGGGATTTTTAAGGGGATTTTTTGGGGATTTTTTGGGGGATTTTTTGGGGATTTTTTGGGATTTTTTGGGGATTTTTTTAGGATTTTTGGGGATTTTTTGGGGATTTTTAGGGGATTTTTTTAGGATTTTTTTGGATTTTTTTAGGATTCTTGGGGATTTTTTGGGATTTTTTTGGGGATTTTTTTGGGTTTTTTTAGGAATTTTTGGGATTTTTGGGGGATTTTTTTAGGATTTTTTGGGATTTTTTTAGGATTTTTGGGGATTTTTTGGGGATTTTTTGGGGATTTCTTTGGGATTTTTAGGATTTTTGGGGATTTTTTTAGGATTTTTTTGGATTTTTTTGGGAATTTTTTGGGGATTTTTTGGGGATTTGTTTGGGATTTTTTAGGATTTTTGGGGGGATTTTTTGGGATTTTTTTAGGAATTTTTGGGGATTTTTGGGGGATTTTTTGGGATATTTTGGGGATTTTTTTGGGGATTTTTTGGAATTTTTTGGGGTTTTTTTTTAGGATTTTTTGGATTTTTGGGATTTTGGGGATTTTGTGGGATTTTTTGGGATTTTTTTGGGGGGATTTTTTTGGGGGAATTTTTGGGGAATTTTTTGGATTTTTTGCGAATTTTTGGGATTTTTTTGGGGACTTTTTGCGTCATTTTGAGTCATTCTGGATCATTTTTGGGACATTTTGAGCCAATTTTGGGTCAATTTGGGTCATTTTAGGTCAATTTCGGGTCATTTGGGGTCAATTTTGGCTCAATTTGAGGCAATTTTGAGCCATTTTAGGCCATTTTAGGTCAATTTTGGGTCATTTTGTGCCAATTTGGGTCAATTTATGTCAATTTAGGTCAATTTGGGTCAATTTTGGGTCAATTTAGGTCAATTTTGGGCCATTCTGGGATAATTTGGGACAATTTTGGGTTAATTTTGGGTCATTTTGGGTCAATTTTAGGTCATTTTGGGTCATTTTGGCTCAATTTTGGTCAATTTTGGGTCATTTTGAGCCAATTTTGGGTCATTTTAGGCCAATTTTGGGTCATTTTAGGTCAATTTGGGTCAATTTAGGTCAATTTTGGATCAATTTTGGGTGAATTTGGGTTTTTTTGGGTCAATTTTGGGTCGATTTGGGTCATTTTGGGTGAATTTGGGTCATTTTGAGCCAATTTTGGGTCATTTGGGGTCATTTTATGTCAATTTTGGGCCATTTTAGGTTGGGTCATTTTGGGTCAATTTGGGTCATTTTAGGTCAACTTTGGGTCATTTTAGGTCAATTTTGGGTCATTTTGGGTCAATTTGAGCCAATTTTGGGTTAATTTTGGGTGAATTTGGGTCATTTTAGGTCAATTTGTGTCAATTTTGTATAATTTTGGGTCAATTTTAGGTCAATTTGGGTCATTTTGAGCCAATTTTGGGTCAAGTTTTGGTCATTTTATGTTAATTTTGGGTCATTTTGGGTCAATTTTGAGCCATTTTGGGTCATTTTAGGTCAATTTGTGTCAATTTTGTGTCAATTTTGTATAATTTTAATTCTTTTTTTCCCAAAATCCTGATTTTTCTCCCCATTTCTCTCCACAGGGGCCGATCCCGAGCCACCTCCTGGTACTCCCGTATTAAAAACAAAACAAAAAACCCAAAAAACCCCAAAATCTCCCCAAAAACCAAAACCCCCCCTCAGGGTGGGGGGAGGGGCCCGCCCGCCCCTCCCCCACCCATCCAAAAAACCCCAAAAAACCCCAAAAAAACCCCAAAAAAAAATCCGAAAAAAATCCCCAAATTTTATTTTTCACTTTAATTTTAAGTTTTTAATTTTCTTTTCACTTTTTTCCCCTTTTTTCACCCCAAAAAAAATTCCCAAGTTTGTTTTTTTGCAGGTGGAGCCGAGGACGGAAAAAAAAAAACGTCAAAAAGGGGGGGGGGAGGGGGAGGAAAAAAAAAATGAAATTAAAAAATTTTGGGGGATTTTGGGTGGGTTTTAAAGGTGGGGGAGGGGTTGGGGGTTTTTTGGGGGGGGTGGGGGAGGGGTAAAAAAAAAAATTAAAAAAAAAAAGAAAAAAAAAATTTAATTTTTTTTTTATTTTTTATTATTTTTTTTTGGAGGGTGGGGAGGGGAAAGGGCCCCGGGGAAAGAAAAAAAAATTAAAATAAAAATAAAAATAATTAAAAAAAAAAAGATTTTAAAAATTTTTTTGAGGTAAATTTTTATTAAAAAAACTAATTTTGGGGGAAAAATCCCAAATTTTAAATTTTTTTCAGCAAAATTTTCCCATTTTCTGATTTTTTCTCCCCAAATTTCCCATTTTTTCCCCCAATTTTCCCATTTTTCCCCCAAATTTCCCTAAAATTCCCCAGATTTTCCCCATTTTTCCCCAATTTCTGATTTTTTCCCCAAATTTCCCTTTTTTTCCCCAAATTTCCCAATTTTTCCCCAAATTTCCCATTTTTCCCCATTTTACCCCAAATTTTTCCATTTTTTCCCCAAATTTCCCCATTTTCCCCCAATTTCACCCCAAAATTCCCCAATTTTCCCCAAATTCCCCCAAAATTCCCCAATTTTCTCCACAAATTCCCCAATTTTACCTAAAATTCCAATTTTTTACCCAAAATTCCCATTTTTTCCCCATTTTCCCCTCAAATTTCCCATTTTTTCCCTTTTTTTCCCCAAATTCCCCAAATTTCCCCAAATTTCCCCTCAGATTTCCCCGTTTTTCCCAAAATTCCACATTTTTCCCCAAAATTTCAATTTTTTACCCAAAATTCCCTTTTTTCCCCCATTTTCCCCTCAAATCTCCCATTTTTCCCCCAAATTCCCCAAATTTCCTCAAATTCCCCCAAATTTCCCCTCAGATTTTCCCATTTTTCCCAAAATTCCACATTTTTTCCCAAAATTCCAATTTTTAACCCAAAATTTCCTTTTTTCCCCATTTTCCCCTCAAATCTCCCATTTTTTCCCATTTTTCCCCCAAATTCCCCCCAAATTTCCCCAAATTCCCCCAAATTCCCCTCAGATTTTCCCGTTTTTCCCAAAATTCCACATTTTTTCCCCAAATTCCAATTTTTAACCCAAAATTCCCATTTTTCCCCATTTTCCCCTCAAATCTCCCATTTTTTCCCGTTTTCCCCCCAAATTCCCCTTTTTCCCCCCAAATTTCCCCTTTTCCCCCCAAATTTCCCCTCAGATTTTCCCATTTTTCCCAATTTTCCCGTTTTTTCCCCTTTTTTTCCCAAATTCCCCCGATTTTCCCCCAAAACCCCCCCAAACCCCGCCCCTTTCCCGCCTTCCCCCCTCTCCACCAATCCCCGCCCTCCTCTCATCTCTCCCCTTCCCCCTCCGCCAATCAGCGCCGCGCTTTCACCCATTCCCCACCACGTGACTCCGCCGACCAATCCCATCCGCGCATTCAAGCCACGCCCCCTTCCCCTCACACAAACAACCCTGAGGGGAAAAAGGGCGGGAAAAGGGCGGGGCCTCAACGCTGGCTCCTGATTGGTCGGAGCGGCGGGGAAAGGGGCGTGGCCTCGCTGTGATTGGCTGCGGGGGGAGCGCGGGGCGAACCCGGAAGTGGCGGCGGCGGCGGCTGAGGGGGTGGGGGAGGGGATTCGGTGGGGAATGGGCGGCAGGAGCGGAGGGGGAGGGGGAGGGGGAGGGGCGGGGGGTGGGGGGAGGGGTGGGGGAGGGGAGGGGAGGAGGGGGGAGGGGCTGGAGCTGCAGGAGCTGCGGGAGCTGCTGAGGAGGTGAGGGGAGAGCGGGGGGAGGGGGGGGAGGGGCGGGAATGGAGGGGGAGGGGGAGGGGGAGGGGCGGCCCTGAGGGGGTGGGGGGGGAATTTTCCCGGGAATTTTATTTTTTGGGAATTTTTTGGGAATTTTTTGAGGGGGTTTTGGGGGACGCGGGGGGTGGGGGAGGGGCCTGGGTGGGGGGAGGGGCGAGGAGAAGGAATTTTGGGAATTTTTGGGAATTTTTTTGGGAATTTTGGGGGGGTTTTGAGGGGTTTTCCCACGGGGGGGGAGGGGCAGGGGTGGGGGTGGGGGGAGGGGCGGGCAGGAGGAGTTCTGGGAATTTTGGGGAATTTTTGGGAATTTTTTGAGGGAATTTGGGGGGAAATTTTTGGGAATTTTGGGGGAAATTCTGGGGGAATTTTTTGGGAATTTTTGGGGGAATTTTGAGGGAATTTTGGGGGAAATTTGGGGGAATTTTTGGGGAATTTTTGGGGGGAATTTTGGGGAAATTTGGGGGGAATTTTGAGGAATTTTTTGAGGAATTTTGGGGAATTTTTTGAGGAATTTTTGGGGAATTTTGGGGAATTTTTGGGGGAATTTTGGGGGAATTTTGAGGGAATTTGGGGGGAATTTTTTGGGGGATTTTTGGGGGATTTTGGGGGGAATTTGGGGGGAATTTGGGGGGAATTTTCCGGGAATTTTTGGGGGAATTTTTGGGGGAATTTTTGGGAAATTTTGGGGGAATTTTGGGGGAATTTTTGAGGGGAAATTTTCAGGGAATTTTGGGGGAATTTCTGGGAATTTTGGGGAAATTTTTGGGGAATTTTTGGGGATTTTTTTCCGGATGAATTTCCGGGAATTTTTGGGAATTTTCCGGGAATTTTTTGGGAATTTCCGGGGAATTTTCCGGGATTTTTGGGGGAATTTTCCGGAACTTTCCAGGGCCCGGCGGGGGCGGCTCCGGGAGCCCCCCCCGGACTCCGAGGGCTCCGAGTCAGACCCGGAACCGGAACCGGAACCGGAAGAGGAGGAGGAAGAGGAAGGAGATGGGGGAGGGGCCCAGGAGGCGCCCGCGGGTGAGGGGGCGGGGCTTAAACCCGGGGGGCGGGGCTTGAATGGGAGGGGCGGGGCTTAAAGGGGAGGGGGCGGGGCTTAAAGCCGGGGGGTTTAAACGGGAGGGGGTGGGGCTTGAATGGGAGGGGGCGGGGCTTAAATGGGAGGGGCGGGGCTTGAATGGGAGGGGCGGGGCGTAAATGGGAGGGGGCGGGGCTTGAGTGGGAGGGGGCGGGGCTTAAAGGGGGTTTGAATGGGAGGGTCTTAAAGGGGGCGGGGCTTGAATGGGAGGGGCTTAAAGGGGGAGGGGCTTGAATGGGAGGGGCGGGGCTTAAAGGGGAAGGGGCGGGGCTTAAATAGAGGGGGCGGGGCTAAAGGGGGAGGGGCTTAAATGGGGCAGGGCTTTAAAAGGGGCGGGGCTTAAATGGGGATGAAGGGGAGGGGCTTAAATGGGAGGGGAGGGGTTTAAAGGGGCGGGGCTTGGGTTGTTAAAGGGGTGGGGGAGGGGCTTAAAGGTGAGGGGGCGGGGCTTAAAGGGGTGGGGGTGGGGTTGTTAAAGGGGTGGGGGAGGGGTCTAAAAGGGGTGAGGGCTTAAAGGGGAGGGGCTTGGGCCATTAATGGGGTGGGGGAGGGGCTTGATTAAGGTGGGGGAGGGGCTGAAAGGAGGGGGTGGGGCTTGAATGGGGGCGGGGCTTAAATGGGAGGGGCTGGGGTCGTTAATGGGGTGGGGGAGGGGCTTAAATGGGGTGGGGCTTAAAGGGGTGGGGGAGGGGCTTGGGTGGCAAGGGGTGGGGCTTAAAGGGGCGGGGCTGGGGTCATTAATGGGGTGGGGGAGGGGCTTGGGTCATTAAAGGAGTGGGGGAGGGGCTTAAAGGGGGGAGGGGCTTAAATGGGGAGGGGGCGGGGCTTAAAGGGCGGGGCTTGGGGTTGTTAATGGAGTGGGGGAGGGGCTTAAAGGGGGAGGGGCTTAAAGGGAAGGGGGAGGGGCTTAAATGGGGTGGGGGAGGGGCTTAAAGGAGGGGGTGGGGCTTAATAAAGGGGGAGGGGCTTAAAGGGAAGGGGAGGGGGTGGGGGAGGGGCTTCAATGGGGTGGGGGAGGGGCTTGGGTCATTAAAGGGGTGGGGGAGGGGCTTAATTGGTGTGTGGGAGGGGCTTAAAAGGGGGAGGGGCTTCACTCACGGCCCCTCCCCCTCCCCTCCCCCCCCTTTTTCTGTTTCAGCCGCCCCTCCCCCACCCGGCCCCGCCCTCCAGGAGCTGCGGGCGGAGCTGGGGGGAGGGGCAGGGGCGGAGCCCAACCTGACCCGGCTGCTGCGGCAGGTTCCCACTGGTTTATACTGGTTTATACTGGTTTATACTGGTTTGGACTGGTTTGGAGTGGGTTGGACTGGTTTGGAGTGGTTTGGACTGGTTTGGACTGGTTTGGACTGGTTTATACTGGTTTGGACTGGTTTGGACTGGGTTAGACTGGTTTATACTGGTTTATACTGGTTTGGACTGGTTTATACTGGGAGGGAGAAAAAAAACGGGAAAAAAATGGGGGAAAAAGGGTTAAAAAAGGGTTAAAAGGGAGGTTGGGGTTACTGGTTTATACTGGTTTATACTGGGAGGGACTGGGAGGGGAAAAATGGGGAAAAAATGGGAAAAAACGGGGAAAAAAAACGGAAACAAAATGGCGGAAAACGGAAACAAAATGGCGGAAAAATGGCGGGAAATGGGGGCTGGGGTTACTGGTTTATACTGGTTTATACTGGGAGGGGACTGGGAGGGGGGAAATGAGGGAAAAAACGGTGAAAAAACGGGGAAAAAAAGGGTTAAAAATGGGGGAGAAATGGGGGGAAGTTCGGGTTACTGGTTTATACTGGTTTGAACTGGTTTGGACTGGTTTGGACTGGTTTGAACTGGTTTGAACTGGTTTGGACTGGGACTGACCCCGCCCCTCCCCCCTCCCAGCGCGAATGGGGGCGGAGCTTCTCCCGGCAGGAGAGATCCCAGCTGAGCTCCCAGTAAGTGACTGGTTTATACTGGTTTATACTGGTTTGTACTGGTTTGGGTTGGTTTATACTGGTTTATACTGGTTTTGAACTGGTTCGGACTGGTTTGAACCGGTTTGGATTGGTTTGAATTGGTTTATACTGGTTTGGACTGGTTTGAACTGGTTTTGAACTGGTTTGAACTGGTTTGAACTGGTTTGAACTGGTTTATACTGGTTTCAACTGGTTTTAAACTGGTTTAAACTGGTTTGGGTTAGTTTATACTGGTTTATACTGGTTTGGACTGGTTTGAACTGGTTTGGACTGGTTTGAACTGGTTTAAACTGGTTTCGACTGGTCTGAACTGGTTTGAACCACTTTGGTGGGTTTATACTGGTTTGAACTGGTTCAGAATGGTTTATACTGGTTTATACTGGTTTGGACTGGTTTTAAACTGGTTTTAAACTGGTTCGGACTGGTTTGAACCGGTTTGGATTGGTTTGGATTGGTTTATACTGGTTTGAACTGGTTTGAACTGGTTTGAACTGGTTTTGAACTGGTTTATACTGGTTTGGACTGGTTTGGACTGGTTTAGAATGGTTTATACTGGTTTATACTGGTCTATACTGGTCTATACTGGTTTATACTGGTTTATACTGGTTTATACTGGTCTATACTGGTCTATACTGGTTTATACTGGTTTATACTGGTTTATACTGGTTTATACTGGTCCATACTGGTCCATACTGGTCCATACTGGTCCATACTGGTCCATACTGGTCTATACTGGTCTATAGTGGTTTATACTGGTCTATACTGGTCTATACTGGTCCATACTGGTTTATACTGGTCTATACTGGTTTCTCCTCAGCTTCCTGCCCAATCACGAGGCGGCGCTGGAGCCCCACCCCCAGAAGGTTTTCTGCGGAATCTTCTCGGAATGCGGCCGGAAATTCCTGACGGCGTCGCAGGGTGGGCGGGAATTCCCGGAAAGTTCCGGAAAACCCCGGAAAAATCCGGAAATTTCTGGAAAATTCCGGAAAATTCTGGGAAAAATGGGGGAAAAATGGGGAATTTTGGGGTTTTTTGGGGGTTAAATTCGGGTTTTTGGGGGTTTTTGGTGGTTGGGGTGGATGGAATTCCTGGAATTCCGGGAAAATTCTGGAAAATACTGGAAATTTCTGGAAAATTCCAGAAATTTCTGGGGAAAATGGGAAAAAATTGGGAAAAAATGAGAAAATTTGGAGTTTTGGGGTTTTTGGGAGTTTTTGGGGTTTAAATTCCACAAAAATTCCCAGAAATCCCCAAATTTTCCTCGAAAATTCCCCAAAACCCCCAAAAATTCCCAAATTTTTCTGAAATTCCCTGAATTTCACCCAAATTCCCCCAAAAATCCCAAATTTTTCCCGGATTTTCACCCAAATCCCCCTAAAAATTCCCAAAATCCCCAAATTTCACCCAAAATCCCCAAATTTCCCCCTAAAATTCCAAATTTTTCCCCAAAAATTCCCAAAATTTCCCAAAATCCCCAAATTTTCCCCAAAATCCCCAAATTTCACCCAAATTTTCTTAAAAATTCTGAAAAAATCTCAAATTTCCTCAAATTTCACCCAAAATCCCCCAAAAATCCCTTTTTTTTTCCCTGATTCTCACCCAAATCCCCCCAAAATTCCCAAAATTCCCGAATTTCCCCAAAAATCCCCAAATTTCTCCCAAATCCCAAAAAAAAATTCCCCAAAAATCCCCCCAAAAATCCCCAAATTTCACCCAAAAAATCCCAAATTTTTCCCCGATTTTCACCCAAATCCCCCCAAAAATCCCCAAATTTCACCCAAAATCCCCCAATTTTCCCAAAATCCCCCGAATTTCACCCAAATCCCCCCAAAAATCCCCAAATTTCACCCAAAAAATCCCAATTTTTTTCCCTGATTTTCACCCAAATCCCCCCCAAAAATTCCCCAAAAATCCCCAAATTTCACCCAAATCCCCCCAAAATTCCCCAAAAATCCCCAAATTTCACCCAAAAAAATCCCAATTTTTTCCCCCGATTTTCGCCCAAAAACTCCCAAATTTCACCCAAAATCCCCCAATTTTCCCAAAATCCCCCAAATTTCTCCCAATTCACCCCCAAATCCCCAAATTTCACCCAAAAAATCCCAAATTTTTCCTCGATTTTCACCCAAATCCCCCCCAAAAATTCCCAAATTTCACCCAAATCCCCCCAAAATTCCCCAAAAATCCCCAAATTTCACCCAAAAAATCCCAAATTTTTCCCCGATTTTCACCCAAATCCCCCCAAAAATCCCCAAATTTCACCCAAAATCCCCCAATTTTCCCAAAATCCCCCGAATTTCACCCAAATCCCCCCAAAAATCCCCAAATTTCACCCAAAAAATCCCAATTTTTTTCCCTGATTTTCACCCAAATCCCCCCCAAAAATTCCCCAAAAATCCCCAAATTTCACCCAAATCCCCCCAAAAATTCCCCCCAAAAATCCCCAAATTTCACCCAAAAAAATCCCAATTTTTTCCCCGCTTTTCGCCCAAAAATTCCCAAATTTCACCGGAAAAATCCCAAATTTTTCCTCGATTTTCACCCAAATCCCCCCCAAAAATTCCCAAATTTCACCCAAATCCCCCCAAAAATTCCCCAAAAATCCCCAAATTTCACCCAAAAAATCCTGAATTTTTCCCCCGATTTTCGCCCAAAAATCCCCAAATTTCACCCAAAATCCCCCAAAAATCCCCGCATTTTCCCAAAATCCCCCGAATTTCACCCAAATTCCCCCAAAAATTCCCAAATTTCACCCAAAAAATCCCAAATTTTTCCCCGATTTTCACCCAAATCCCCCCCAAAAACTCCCAAAAATCCCCAAATTTTCCCCTAAAATCCCAATTTTTTCCCCAAAAATCCCCGAATTTTCCCCGAAAATCCCCGAATTTTCCCAAAATCCCCCGAATTTCACCCAAATCTCCCCTCCCCCCCCAGACCACACCCTGCGCCTGTTCGAGGTGTCGGGGGAGGGGCTGCGGCTCCTCCGGGCCAGCAGGGGGCGCCAGGTGGGCTGGAGCATCCTGGACGTGGCCTTCAGCCCCGACGGCCGGCAGGCGCTCTACTGCTCCTGGGCCTCGGCCGGTAACTGGGTTATACTGGTTTATACTGGGAGGGGACTGGGAGGGGGAGAAATGGGGAAAAAACGGGAAAAAACGGGGAAAAAATGGGGAAAATATGGGGAAAATGGGGTTAAAAATGGGGTAGAAAGGGTTAAAAATGGCGGAAATGGGGGTTTGGGGTTACTGGTTTATACTGGTTTATACTGGGAGGGGAATGGGAGGGAAAAAAATGGGGAGAAATGGGGGAAAAATTGTGAAAAAATGGGGTTAAAAATGCAGAAAAAATGGCATAGAAAGGGTTAAAAATGGCGGGAAATGGGGGTTTGGGGTTACTGGTTTGTACTGGTTTATACTGGGAGGGACTGGGAGGGGAAAATGGGGAGAAACGGTGAAAAAACGGGAAAAAACGGTGAAAAAATGGCGGAAAACGGGGAAAAAATGGAGACAAAATGGCGGAAAATGGAAACAAAATGGCGGAAATGGGGGTTTGGGGTTACTGGTTTATACTGGTTTATACTGGGAGGGGAAGAAATGGGGAGAAACGGGGAAAAAACGGGAAAAAACGGTGAAAAAATGGGGAAAAAATGGAGAAAAATGGGGTTAAAAATGGGGAAGAAAGGGTTAAAAATGGCGGAAATGGGGGTTTGGGGTTACTGGTTTATACTGGTTTATACTGGGAGGGACTGGGAGGGAACTGGGAGTGACTGGGAGGGAGAAAAAACGGGAAAAAACGGGGAAAAAATGGCGGAAAAAGGGTTAAAAATGGGGGAAAAATGGGGTAGAAAGGGTTAAAAATGGGGAGAAAGGGTTAAAAATGGCGGAAATGGGGTTTGGGGTTACTGGTTTATACTGGTTTGTACTGGGAGGGGGAGAAATGGGGAGAAACGGGGAAAAAAGGGGAAAAAACGGGGAAAAAATGGGGAAAAAACGGCAAAAAAAGGGTTAAAAATGGGAACAAAATGGTGGAAAATGGCGGAAATGGGGGTTTGGGGTTACTGGTTTGTACTGGTTTATACTGGGAGGGACTGGGAGAGGGGAAAATGGGGAGAAACGGGGAAAAAACGGGAAAAAACGGTGAAAATATGGCAAAGAAAGGGTTAAAAATGGTAAAAAATGGGTTAAAAATGGGGAAGAAAGGGTTAAAAATGGGGGAAATGGGGTTTGGGGTTACTGGTTTGTACTGGTTTGTACTGGGAGGGACTGGGAGGGGAAAAATGGGAAAAAAACGGTGAAAAAATGGAAAAAAAAAATGGTGAAAAAATGGGGACAAAATGGCGGAAAATGGAAACAAAATGGCTGAAAATGGCGGGAAATGGGGTTGGGGTTACTGGTTTATACTGGTTTATACTGGGAGGGGACTGGGAGGGGGAGAAATGGGGAGAAAACGGGAAAAAACGGTGAAAAAATGGGAAAAAACGGGGAAAAAATGGCGGAAAAAGGGTTAAAAATGCAGAAAAAATGGCATAGAAAGGGTTAAAAATGGCAGGAAATGGGGTTTGGGGTTACTGGTTTATACTGGTTTATACTGGGAGGGACTGGGAGGGGGAGAAATGGGGAGAAACGGGGAAAAAACGGGAAAAAACGGTGAAAAAATGGCGGAAAACGGGGAAAAAATGGAGACAAAATGGCGGAAAATGGAAACAAAATGGCGGAAATGGGGGTTTGGGGTTACTGGTTTATACTGGTTTATACTGGGAGGGGGAGAAATGGGGGAAAAACGGGAAAAAACGGTGAAAAAATGGGGAAAATGGGGTTTCAAAAGGGTTAAAAATGGGGTAGAAAGGGTTAAAAATGGCGGAAATGGGGGTTTGGGGTTACTGGTTTATACTGGTTTATACTGGGAGGGACTGGGAGGGGGAGAAACGGGGAAAAATGGTGAAAAAATGGGAAAAAAATGGGAGATAAATGGGGAAAATGGGGTTAAAAATGGGGAAGAAAGGGTTAAAAATGGCGGGAATGGGGGTTTGGGGTTACTGGTTTGTACTGGTTTATACTGGTTTATACTGGGAGGGGAAAATGGGGAAAAAATGGGAAAAAATTGGGAAAAAATGGAGAAAAATGGGGAAAATATGAGGGAAAATGGGGAGGAAAGGGTTAAAAATGGCGGGAATGGGGGTTTGGGGTTACTGGTTTATACTGGTTTATACTGGTTTGTACTGGGAGGGGACTGGGAGGGGGAGAAATGGGGAGAAACGGGGAAAAAACGGGAAAAAACGGTGAAAAAATGGCGGAAAAAGGGTTAAAAATGGGGAAACAAAATGGCGGAAAGTGGGGACAAAATGGCGGAAATGGGGGTTTGGGGTTAATGGTTTATACTGGTTTGTACTGGGAGGGACTGGGAGGGGGAGAAATGGGGAGAAAATGGGAAAAAACGGGAAAAAATGGGGAAACAAAATGGCGGAAAACAGGAAACAAGATGGCGGAAATTGGCGGGAAATGGGGTTACTGGTTTATACTGGTCCATACTGGTTTATACTGGGAGGGACTGGTCTATACTGGTCTATACTGGTTTATACTGGTCTATACTGGTCTATACTGGTTTATACTGGTCTATACTGGTCTATACTGGTTTATACTGGTCTATACTGGTCTATACTGGTTTATACTGGTTTATACTGGTCTATACTGGTTTATACTGGTTTATACTGGTTTATACTGGTCCATACTGGTTTATACTGGTCTATACTGGTCTATACTGGTTGTCACTGACCTGGCCCCGCCCCTTTCCCCAGTTCACGTCTTTGACCTCGACGGCGACGGCGACGCCCACACGGCCCTGGAGCTCAGGTGGGGGCGGGGCTTCTGTTTCCCGCCTTAATTTGCATATTTGGGGGCGTGGTTTGTGTATAAAGGTTCTAATTTGCATATTTGGGGGCGTGGTTTGGGGGGTTTAAGGCGCTAATTTGCATATTTGGGGCGTGGTTTGGGGGATTAATGCTCTATTTGCATATTTGGGGGCGTGGTCTGGGGTGTTTAATGCTCCATTTGCATATTGGGGGGCGTGGTTTGGGGGTTTACTGGTCTAATTTGCATATTTGTGGGCGTGGCTTGTGGGGTTTAAGGTTCTACTTTGCATATTTGGGGCGTGGCTTGGGGTTTAAGGCTCTGATTTGCATATTTGGGGGCGTGGTCTGGGTTCTTAAACTCTTATTTACATATTTGGGGCGTGGTTTAGGGGTCAAGGCTCTAATTTGCATATTTAGGGGATGCGGCTTGGGGTTCTGGCTCTAATTTGCATATTTGGGGCGTGGCTTGTGGTTAATTTGCATATTATGTGTGTGGTTCTGATTCTAATTTGCATTTTTGGGTGTGGTTCGGTGTCTGATTTGCATATTTGGGGGCGTGGCTTGGAGGTCTACTGGTCTAATTTACATATTTGGGGCGTGGTTTGAGACTTAAGGCTCTAATTTGCATATTTAGGCATGTGGTCTGGGTTTCAAGGCTCTAATTTGCATATTTGGGGCGTGGCTTGGGGGGTTTAAGGGTCTAATTTGCATGTTTGGGGGCGTGGCTTGGGGTTTAAGGCTCTGATTTGCATATTTGGGCGTGGGTTGCGGTTAATTTGCATATTACGGGCATGGTTCTGCACCTAATTTGCATTTTTACTGTGTTTAGGCCCCAATTTGCATATTTGGGGGCATGGCTTGGGGGGGTTAAAGCTCTGATTTGCATATTTGGGGGCGTAGCTTGGGGGTTTAAGGCTCTAATTTGCATATTTGGGGGCGTGGTGTGGTGGGGTTAAAGGCTCTAATTTGCATATTTGGGGCGTGGTTTGGTGGGTTTAAGGGTCTCATTTGCATATCTGGGGGCGTGGTTTGGGGGTTAAAGGCGCTAATTTGCATATTTGGGGGCGTGGTTTGATACTTGCTTCTCTAATTTGCATATTTGGGGCGTGGATTGTGGTTAATTTGCATACTACGGGCATGGCTCTGCTCCTAATTTACATTTTTATGTGTTTAGGCCCTAATTTGCATATTTGGGGGCGTTGCTTGGGGGTTCACTGCTCTCATTTGCATATTTGGGGGCATGGCTTGGGGTTTAAGGCTCTAATTTGCATATTTGGGGGCACGGTCTGTGTTTAATGCTCTAATTTGCATACTTGGGGCATGGCTTGTGGTTAATTTGCATATTACGGGCATGGCTCTGCACCTAATTTGCATTTTCACTGTGTTTGGGGTCTCATTTGCATATTGGGGGTGTGGCCAGGATTGGGGGCGGGGTTAAACCTGGGTGGGCGTGGCTTAAACCCACATGAATCCATATACGGGAAAGTGGGCGTGGCTTAAACCCCATTAGACCCCAATATGGAGAAGTGGGCGTGGCTTAACCCCCCTTATGACCAAATATGGCAAAGTGGGCGTGGCTTAAACCCCCTTATAACCATAAAAGGCAAAGTGGGCGTGGCTTAAACCCCCTTATAACCATAAAAGGCAAAGTGGGCGTGGCTTAAACCCCCTTATAACCAAATATGGTAAAGTGGGCGTGGCTTAAACCCCCTTATGACCAAATATGGCAAAGTGGGCGTGGCTTAAACCCCGTTATAACCAAATATGGCAAAGTGGGAGTGGCTTAAACCCCGTTATGACCAAATATGGCAAAGTGGGCGTGGCTTAAACCCCCTTATAACCAAATATGGCAAAGTGGGCGAGGCTTAAACCCCATTAGACCCCAATATGGAGAAGTGGGCGTGGCTTAATCCCCATTATAACCATAAAAGGCAAAGTGGGCGTGGCTTAAACCCCCTTATAACCAAATATGGTAAAGTGGGCGTGGCTTAAACCTCGTTATGACCAAATATGGCAAAGTGGGCGTGGCTTAATCACAATTAGCCCCAAATATGGCAAAGTGGGCGTGGCTTAAACCCCGTTATAACCAAATATGGCAAAGTGGGCGTGGCTTAAAACCTGTTATGACCAAATATGGCAAAGTGGGCGTGGCCCCGCCCCTCACCAAGCCCCGCCCCCTCCCCAGACCGGAAGAGCGCCGCTTCGCCGTCTTCTCATTGGCCGTCGGGCCGGACGGGCGGGACGTGGTGGGCGGGGCCAACGACGGCTGCCTCTACGTCTACGACCGGCAGGCGCAGGAGCGCGTCCTGAGGGTGAGACCGGTTCAAACCAGTTCAAACCAGTTCAAACCAGTATAAACCAGTTTGGACCAGTTTGAGCTGTTTTTTCCCTTTTTTTCCCGTTTTTTCCCGTTTTTTCCGGTTTTTTCCCATTCCCAGTGCTCCCAGTTCATCCCAGTTCAATCTCCCAGCACAGCCCAGAGAGGAAATCCCAGTCCAAACCAGCCCAAACCAGTTCAAACCAGTTCAAACCAGTTCAAACCAGTATAAACCGGTTTGGACCAGTTTGGACCAGTTTGAGCCATTTTTTCCCGTTTTTTCCCATTTTTTCCCATTCCCAGTGCTCCCAGTTCATCCCAGTTTGATCTCCCAGCACAGCCCAGGGAGGAAATCCCAGTCTAAACCAGTTCAAACCAGTTCAAACCAGTTCAAACCAGTTCAAACCAGTATAAACCGGTTTGGACCAGTTTGAGCCGTTTTTTCCCGTTTTTTACCATTTTTTCCCCATTTTTTCCCCATTTTTCCCCATTTTTCCCCATTTTTCCCCCTCCCAGTCCCTCCCAGTATAAACCAGTACAAACCAGTAACCCCAAGCCCCATTTCCCGCCAATTTCCGCCATTTTGTTTCCATTTTCCGCCATTTTGTCCCCATTTTTTCACCATTTTTTTTTTCCATTTTTTCACCGTTTTTTTCCCATTTTTCCCCTCCCAGTCCCTCCCAGTATAAACCAGTACAAACCAGTAACCCCAAAACCCCATTTCCGCCATTTTGTTTTCCATTTTCCGCCATTTTGTCCCCATTTTCCGCCATTTTGTCCCCATTTTTAACCCTTTTTCTGCCGTTTTTTCACCGTTTTCCCCCGTTTTTTCCCCTCCCAGTATAGACCAGTATAAACCAGTACAAACCAGTAACCCCAAACCCCATTTCCGCCATTTTGTTTCCATTTTCCACCATTTTGTTTTCCCATTTTTTCACCGTTTTTTCCCATTTTTTCACCGTTTCTCCCCATTTTCCCCCTCCCAGTCCCTCCCAGTATAAACCAGTACAAACCAGTAACCCCAAACCCCCATTTCCGCCATTTTGTCCCCATTTCCGCCATTTTTTCCCCATTTTCCGCCATTTTGTCCCCATTTTTAACCCTTTTTCTGCCATTTTTTCACAGTTTTTCCCCATTTTTTCCCCATTTCCCCCTCCCAGTATAAACCAGAATAAACCAGTAACCCCAACCCCCATTTCCCGCCATTTTGTTTCCATTTTCCGCCATTTTGTTTCCCCATTTTTAACCCTTTTTCCGCCATTTTTTCACCATTTCTCCCCATTTTTCCCCTCCCAGTCCCTCCCAGTATAAACCAGTATAAACCAGTAACCCCAAACCCCCATTTCCGCCATTTTGTCCCCATTTCCGCCATTTTGTTTTCCATTTTCCGCCATTTTGTCCCCATTTTTTCCCCAATTTCCACCGTTTTTCCCCGTTTTTCCCCCTCCCAGTCCCTCCCAGTACAAACCAGTCCAAACCAGTCCCTTTCCCCGCAGGTCCCCGCCCACGAGGACGACGTCAACGCGGTGGCCGTGGCCGACGCCTCGGGCCAGCTGCTGCTGTCGGGCGGCGACGACGGCGTGGCGCGGGCCTGGGACCGGCGCTGCCTGCCCGAGGGGCCGGCGGTCACTCTGGCCGGACACCGCGACGGGCTGACCTTCCTCCACGCCAGGGTGGGTTATACTGGTTTGTACTGGTTTGTACTGGTTTATACTGGGAGGGTGAAAAAACGGGAAAAAATGGGGAAAAAATGTGGAAAAAAGGGTTAAAAATGGCAAAGAAAGGGTTAAAAATGGGGGAAATGGGGTTTGGGGTTACTGGTTTGTACTGGTTTGTACTGGTTTATACTGGGAGGGGAAAAATGGGGAGAAATGGGGAAAAAATGGGGAAAAAATGGGGAAAAAATTGGAAAGAAAGGGTTAAAAATGGGGAAGAAATGGGGGAAATGGGGTTTGGGGTTACTGGTTTATACTGGTTTATACTGGGAGGGGAAAAATGGGGAAAAACGGTGGAAAAATGGGGAAAAATAGGGGAAAAATGGGAAAAAAAGGGTTAAAAATGGGGAAAAAATGGGGGAAATGGGGTTTGGGGTTACTGGTTTGTACTGGTTTATACTGGGAGGGACTGGGAGGGGAAAAATGGGGAAAAATGGGGAAAAAATGGGGAAAAAATGGGAAAAAAGGGTTAAAAATGGGGAAGAAAGGGTTAAAAATGGGGAAATGGGGTTTGGGGTTACTGGTTTATACTGGTTTGTACTGGGAGGGGAAAAATGGGGAGAAACGGGGAAAAATGGGGAAAAAATGGGGAAGAAAGGGTTAAAAATGGGGGAAATGGGGTTTGGGGTTACTGGTTTGTACTGGTTTATACTGGGAGGGACTGGGAGGGGAAAAATGGGGAGAAACAGTGAAAAAATGGGAAAAAAAGGGTTAAAAATGGGAAAAAAAATCAATAAAAAATGGAAAAAAAATTGGAAAAAAATGCAAAAAAAAAAAAGGGAAAAAAATGGGGAAAAATGTCAAACTGGTTTATACTGGTTTATACTGGTTTGAACTGGGATTTTCTCCTTGAACTGTGCCAGGAGACCAAACTGGGAGGGCTGAAAAATGGGGAAAAATTGGGAAAAAATGGGAAAAAATTCAAAAAAATGGGGAAAAAAATCGGAAAAAAATGCAAAAAAAATCTAAAAAAAATGTAAAAAAAATGGGGAAAAATGCCAAACTGGTTTATACTGGTTTATACTGGTTTGAACTGGGATTTCCTCCTTGAGTTGTGCCAGGAGACCAAACTGGGAGGGCTGAAAATGGGGGAAAATTGGGAAAAAATGGGAAAAAAATCCAAAAAAATGCAAAAAAATGCAAAAAAAATGGGAAAAAAAGGGGAAAAAAATGGGGGAAAAAAGGGAAAAAATGCCAAACTGGTTTATACTGGTTTGAACTGGTTTGAACTGGGATTTCCTCCATGAATTGTGCCAAGAGACCAAACTGGGTGGGCTGAAAATGGGGAAAAATTGGGAAAAAATGGGAAAAAAATCCAAAAAAATAAAAAAAAAATCCAAAAAAAATCCAAAAAAAATCTGAAAAAAATGGGAAAAATGCCAAACTGGTTTATACTGGTTTATACTGGTTTGAACTGGTTTTTACCGGCAGGGGGACGGCCGTTACGTGGTCTCCAACTCCAAGGACCAGTCGGCCAAGCTCTGGGATTTGCGGCGCCCCTCGGGCGCGGCGGCGCTGGCGGCGGCGCGGAGAGCGGTGGCGCGGCAGAGCTGGGACTACCGGTGGCAGAGAGCGCCCCGGAACGGTGACTGGTTTATACTGGTTTATACTGGGAGGGGACTGGGAGGGGGAGAAATGGGGAGAAATGGGGAAAAAACGGGAAAAAACGGTGAAAAAATGGGGAAAAAAGGGTTAAAAATGGGGAAAAAAGGGTTAAAAATGGCGGAAATGGGGTTTGGGGTTACTGGTTTGTACTGGTTTATACTGGTTTATACTGGGAGGGGGAAAATGGGGAGAAACGGTGAAAAAACGGTGAAAAAATGGGGAAAAAAGGGTTAAAAATGGGGAAACAAAATGGCGGAAAATGGAAACAAAATGGCGGAAATTGGTGGGAAATGGGGGTGGGGTTACTGGTTTATACTGGTTTATACTGGGAGGGGACTGGGAGGGGGGAAAATGGGGAGAAATGGTGAAAAAACGGGAAAAAACGGTGAAAAAATGGGAAAACAAAATGGCGGAAAATGGAAACAAAATGGCGGAAAATGGCGGGAAACGGAAACAAAATGGCGGAAAATGGCGGGAAATGGGGGTTGGGGTTACTGGTTTGAACTGGTTTATACTGGGAGACGCCGGAAGTGGATTTTGGGCTGATTTGGGTCAATTTTGGGTCAATTTGGGTCAATTTTGGGTGAATTTTGGGTGAATTTTGGGTCAATTTTGAATTTTTCTCAATTTTGGGTCAATTTTCCTCAATTTTGAATTTTTCTCAATTTTGGGTCAATTTCCCTCAATTTTGGTCAATTTTGGGTGAATTTCCCTCAATTTTGGTTCAATTTTCTTCAATTTTGAATTTTTCTCAATTTTGGGTCAATTTCTCTCAATTTTGGATGAATTTTGTTCCATTTTGGGTGAATTTCCCTCAATTTTGGGTCAATTTTCCTCAATTTTGAGTTTTTCTCAATTTTGGGTGAATTTGGGTCAATTTCCCTCAATTTTGGGTCATTTTGGGTCAATTTCACTCAATTTTGGGCCATTTTGGGTCAATTTCATTCAATTTTGGGTAAATTCTGAATGAATTTTGTACAATTTGGGTCAATTTTGGCTCAATTTGGGTGAATTTGGGTCAATTTCACTCAAGTTTGGTTTATTTTGGGTCAATTTTGAATTTTTCTCAATTTGGGTGAATTTTGGGTGATTTTGGGTCAATTTTGGTCAATTTTGGGTGAATTTGGGTTAATCTTGGTCAAATTTCTCTCAATTTTGGGTCAATTTGGGTCAATTTTGCTCAATTTGGGTTCATTTTGCTCAATTTTGAGTTTTTCTCAATTTGGGTGAATTTTGGGTGAATTTCTCTCAACTTTGGTCAATTTTGGGTCAATTTTGGGTCAATTTTCATCAATTTGGGGTGAATTTGGGTCATTTTGGGTCAATTTGAATCAATTTTGGGTCAATTTGGGTCAATTGTGATCAATTTTGGGTGAATTTTGCTCAATTTTGGGTCAATTTTGGGTCAATTTGACTCAATTTGGGTTCATTTTGCTCAATTTTGAGTTTTTCTCAATTTGGGTGAATTTTGGGTGAATTTTGCTCAATTTTGGGTCAATTCTGGTCAAATTTGGGTCAATTTTCATCAATTTGGGGTGATTTTGGGTCCATTTTGATCAATTTTGGTTGAATTTGGCTCAATTTTGGGTCAATTTTGGTCAATTTTGGTCAATTCGGGTCAATTTGGGTCAATTTTGGGTGAATTTTGCTCAATTTTGGGTCAATTTGGGTCAATTTTGCTCAATTTGGGTTCATTTTGCTCAATTTGAGTTTTTCTCAATTTGGGTGAATTTTGGGTGAATTTTGCTCAATTTTGGGTCAATTTTGGGTCAATTTGGGTCAATTTTGCTCAATTTGAGTCAATTTTGGGTAAATTTGATTAAATTTTGCTCAATTTTGGGTCAATTTGGGTCAATTTTGTTCAATTTGAGTCAATTTTGAGTCAATTTGATTAAATTTTGCTCAATTTTGGGTCAATTTTGGTCAAATTTGGGTCAATTTTACTCAATTTTGGGTCAATTTTGCTCAATTTTGGGTAAATTTGGGCCAATTTTGCTCAATTTGAGTCAATTTTGGGTAAATTTGATTAAATTTTGCTCAATTTTGGGTCAATTTGGGTCAATTTTGTTCAATTTGAGTCAATTTTGAGTCAATTTGATTAAATTTTGCTCAATTTTGGGTCAATTTTGCTCAATTTTGGGTAAATTTGAGTCAATTTTGGGTCAAATTTGGGTCATTTTGGGTCAATTTGAGTCAATTTTGGTCAATTTTGGTCAATTTTGGGTCAATTTGGATCAATTTTGGTTGAATTTTGCTCAATTTTGGGTCAATTTTGGTCAAGTTTGAGTCAATTTTGAGTCAATTTGATTAAATTTTGCTCAATTTTGGGTCAATTTCGCTCAATTTTGGGTCAATTTGAGTCAATTTTGCTCAATTTTGGGTCAATTTCGCTCAATTTTGGGTCAATTTGAGTCAATTTTGCTCAATTTTGGGTCAATTTGGGTCAACTTTGGGTCAATTTGAGTCAATTTTGGGTAAATTTGGGTCAATTTTGGGTAATTTTGGGTCAATTTTGGTCAATTTTGGTTGAATTTTGCTCAATTTTGGGTCAATTTTGGTCAAATTTGGGTCATTTTGGGTCAATTTGAGTCAATTTTGGGTAAATTTGGGTCAATTTTGCTCAATTTTGGGTGATTCTGGGTCAATTTCCATCAATTTTGGGTCAATTTTGCTCAATCCTGGGTGATTTTGGGTCAATTTCCCTCAATTTCGGGTGAATTTCTCCCGATTTTCCTTCCCCATCCCTCCTGAGCTCTGTCCCCGCCCCCTCCAGCCCGCCGGGCCACGCCCCTTCCGGGCGACGCGTCGCTGCTGACGTTCCGCGGTCACGTGGTTCTGCACACGCTCCTGCGCTGCCGCCTGGCCCCGCCCGGATTCGCCCCCGCCCTGGCGGCCGGGAGCGCCGAGGGAGCCGTGCTGGGTAAACTGGGTTATACTGGTTTATACTGGTTTATACTGGGAGGGGAGAAATGGGGAGAAACGGCGAAAAAACGGGAAAAAACGGGGAAAAAATGGCGGAAAAAGGGTTAAAAACGGAAACAAGATGGCGGAAAGTGGGGACAAAATGGCGGAAATGGGGGTTGGGGGTTACTGGTTTATACTGGTTTATACTGGGAGGGACTGGGATGGGGAGAAATGGGGAGAAAATGGGGAAAAAATGGGAAAAAATGGGGAAAAAATGGGGAAACAAAATGGCGGGAAATGGAAACAAGATGGCGGAAAATGGCGGGAAATGGGGGTTGGGGTTACTGGTTTATACTGGTTTATACTGGGAGGGGACTGGGAGGGGAAAAAATGGGGAGAAAATGGGAAAAAATGGGGAAAAAATGGGGAAAAAATGGGGAAACAAAATGGCGGAAAACGGGAAACAAGATGGCAGAAAATGGCGGGAAATGGGGGTTGGGGTTACTGGTTTATACTGGTTTATACTGGGAGGGACTGGGAGGGGAAAAATGGGGAAAAAATGGGGAGAAAATGGGAAAAAATGGGAAAAAATGGGGAAACAAGATGGCGGAAAATGGGAAACAAGATGGCGGACAATGGGGACAAAATGGCGGAAATGGGGGTTGGGGGTTACTGGTTTATACTGGGAAGGACTGGGAGGGGGAGAAATGGGGAGAAAATGGGAAAAAACGGGAAAAATGGGTGAAAAAATGGTGAAAAAATTGGGAAACAAAATGGCGGAAAACAAGAAACAAGATGGCGGACAACGGGGACAAAATGGCGGAAAATGGCGGGAAATGGGGGTTGGGGTTACTGGTTTGTACTGGTTTATACTGGGAGGGGACTGGGAGGGAGAGAAATGGGGAGAAAATGTGAAAAAATGGGAAAAAATGGGGAAAAAATTGGGAAACAAGATGGCGGAAAATGGGAAACAAGATGGCGGAAAATGGGGACAAAATGGCGGAAAATGGCGGGAAATGGGGTTGGGGTTACTGGTTTGAACTGGTTTATACTGGGAGGAGAAAAAGGGGTTAAAAAGGGTTAAAAACGGGTAAAAAACGGCGTTTTTGGGGCTTTACTGGTTTGAACTGGTTTAAACTGGGACCTTTGGCCCCGCCCCCTTTTTTTCCCCCCCTCAGTCTATGACGTCACCAGTGGGCGGGCCCTGCGCCGCCTGACCAATCACAGCGCCTGCGTGCGTGACGTCAGCTGGAGCCCCGAGGGGGCGTGGCTCGCCAGCGCTTCGGTGGGCGGGGCTTAAAATGGCGGGAAAACCAAAGGGGGCGGGGCTTCAAAATGGCGGGAAATCCAAAGGGGGCGGGGCTTCAAAATGGCGGGAAAACCAAAGGGGGCGGGGCTTAAAATGGCGGGAAAACCAAAGGGGGCGGGGCTTAAAATGGCGGGAAAACCAAAGGGGGCGGGGCTTTTAAAATGGCGGGGATTGGGGTCAAAACCGGAAGTGGGCGGGGCTTGGCTTATTTTGCATATTTAAATGAGTGGGAGGGGCTGAAGAGGGGTTTAATTGAGAAGTGGGTGTGGCTTAGCTTAATTTGCATATTTAAATAAGTGAGAGGGGCTAAAGGGAGGGACTTAGCTGAGAAGTGGGCGGGGCTTGGCTTAATTTGCATATTTAAATGAGTGGGAGGGCCTGGATGGGATGTGGACGTGGCTTAACTTAATTTGCATATTTAAATAAGTGGGAGGAACTAAAGGGGCTTAGATGAGAAGTGGGCGGGGCTCGGCTTAATTTGCATATTTAAATGAGTGGGAGGGGCTAAAAGGGGGCGGGGCTTAAAGGTGAGGAGTTTGAATTAGAAGTGGGCGTGGCTTAGCTCAATTTGCATATTTAAATGAGTAGGAGGGGTTAAATGGGGGTTTAAATGAGAAGTGGGCGTGGCTTGGCTTAATTTGCATATTTAAATGAGTTGGGTGGGCTAAAGGGGCGGGGCTTAAAGGGGAGGAGTTTAAATTAGAAGTGGGCGTGGCTTAGCTCAATTTGCATATTTAAATGAGTGGGAGGGGCTAAAACGGGGCCGTTTAATGAGAAGTGGGCGTGGCTTGCATAAATTTGCATATTCAATGAGCGGGATGGGCTAAAAGGGACGGGGTTTTAAGGGAAGGGGCGTGGCCTGACCCAGAAGTGGGCGTGGCTTGGCTCAATTTGCATATTTAAATGAGTGGGGGGGGTAAAAGCGGAGGGCTTTAATTGAAAAGTGGGCGTGTCTTGGCTCAATTTGCATATTTAAATGAGCGGGGAGGGTAAATGGGGACGGGTTTAATTGAAAAGTGGGCGTGGCTTGGCTCAATTTGCATATTTAAATGAGCGGGGAGGGTTTTTAGGGGAAGGGGGCGTGGCCTGAGCCAGAAGTGGGCGTGGCCTGACGTGGCCCCTCCCCCGCAGTGGGACGGCACCGTCCGGCTCTGGGATTATCGCGACGACGACGACGACGACGACGGAGGGGGAGGGGCCTCGGGGGGGAGGGGGAGGGGCAGGAGGAGGGGGAGGGGCGGGACACGCCCGGCAATAAATGATTGACGTGTGGCCACGCCCACTGTGCTGGGGGGGGAGGGGAGGGGAGGGTGTGACCCATAGATCGGGGTCTGACCCATAGATCCGGGTGTGACCCATAGATCGGGGTCTGACCCATAGATTGGGGTGTGACCCATAGATCCGGGTGTGACCCATAGATCAGAGTCTGCCCCATAGATCCATCCCTGCCCCATAGATCGGGGTGTGCCCCATAGATCCATCCCTGCCCCATAGATCCATCCCTGACCCATAGATTGGGGTGTGACCCATAGATCTGGGTGTGACCCATAGATTGGGGTGTGACCCATAGATCCGGGTGTGACCCATAGATCGGGGTGTGACCCATAGATCGGGGTGTGACCCATAGATCGGGGTGTGACCCATAGATTGGGGTGTGACCCATAGATCCGGGTGTGACCCATAGATTGGGGTGTGACCCATAGATCCGGGTGTGACCCATAGATCAGAGTCTGCCCCATAGATCCATCCCTGCCCCATAGATCGGGGTGTGCCCCATAGATCCAGCTCTGACCCATAGATTGGGTTGTGACCCATAGATTGGGGTGTGACCCATAGATCTGGGTGTGACCCATAGATCCATCCCTGACCCATAGATCAGGGTGTGACCCATAGATCTGGGTGTGACCCATAGATCCGGGTGTGACCCATAGATCGGGGTGTGACCCATAGATTGGGGTGTGACCCATAGATTGGGGTGTGACCCATACATTCGGGTGTGACCCATAGATCTGGGTGTGACCCATAGATCCATCCCTGACCCATGGATCGGGGTCTGCCCCATAGATCAGGGTCTGCCCCATAGATCCGGGTGTGACCCATAGATCCATCCCTGACCCATAGATCCAAGTGTGACCCATAGATTCGGGTGTGACCCATGGATCCATCCCTGACCCATAGATCTGAGTGTGACCCATAGATCAGGGTCTGACCCATAGATCCATCCCTGACCCATAGATCCGGGTGTGACCCATAGATTGGGGTCTGCCCCATAGATCAGGGTCTGCCTCATAGATCAGGGTGTGACCCATAGATCCATCCCTGACCCATAGATTGGGGTGTGCCCCATAGATTCGGGTGTGACCCATGGATCCATCCCTGCCCCATAGATCTGGGTCTGCCCCATAGATTGGGCTCTGCCCCATAGATCTGGGTCTGCCCCATAGATCTGGGTGTGACCCATAGATTGGGGTCTGACCCATAGATTCGGGTGTGACCCATAGATCCATCCCTGCCCCATAGATTGATATCTGCCCCATAGATCCGTCCCTGCTCCATAGATCTGGGTGTGACCCATAGATCCGTCCCTGCCCTATAGATCAGGGTCTACCCCATAGATCTGGGTCTGCCCCATAGATCAGTTCTGACCCATAGATCCAGGTCTGACTCATGGGTCCATTTCTGCCCCATAGATCTGAGTGTGACCCATAGACCTGGGTGTGACCCATAGATAAAGGTGTGACTTACAGATCCGTCCCTGCCCCACAGATCTGGGTGTGACCCATAAATCCGGGTCTGCCCCATAGATCCGGGTCTACCCCATAGATTTGGGTCTGACCCATAGATCTGGGTCTGCCCCATAGATCAGTTCTGCCCCATAGATCCGGGTCTGCCCCATAGATCCAGGTGTGACCCATGGATCCGTCCCTGACCCATAGATCTGGATCTGCCTCATAGATTTGGGTCTGCCCCATAGATCTGGGTGTGACCCATGGATCCATCCCTGCCCCATAGATCCGGGTCTGCCCCATAGATCTGAGTCTGACCCATAGATCTGAGTCTGATCCATAGATTTTGGTGTGACCCATAGATCCGTCCCTGACCCATAGATTCAGGTCTGACCCATAGATCCGGCTCTGCCCCATAGATGCAGGTGTGACCCATGGATTTGGGTGTGACCTATAGATCCGGGTGTGAGCCATAAATCCGTCCCTGCCCCATAGATTTGGGTCTGCCCCATAGATCTGGGTCTGACCTATGGATCAGTTCTGCCCCATAGATCTGGGTTTGACCCATAGATTCGGGTATGACCTATGGATTGAGTTCTGCCCCATGGATCCGAGTCCGCCTCAGAGATCTGAGTCTGCCCCATAGATCCGGGTCTGCCCCGCAGATCGATCCCAGCCCGTGGATCGGGCTCTGCCCCATAGATCCATCCCTGCCCCACAGATCCGGTCCTGCCCCATATATCCCCATCCCTGCCCCATAAATCCAGTTCTACCCCATGGATCGGGGTCTGCCTCATAGATTCCACTCCCTGTGCCCCACAGATCCATTCCAGCCCCATAGATTGACCCATAGATCCCATTCCCAGCCCCATGGATTGTTCTCTGCCCCATAGATTCCACTGCCAGCCCCACAGCTCCACTCCAGCCCCATGGATTGACCCATAGATCCCATTCCCAGCCCCACGGCTCCTCCTCTGCCCCACAGATTCCACTCCAGCCCCACAGATTCCACTCCAGCCCCACAGATTCCATTCCCAGCCCCATGGATCGTTCTCTGCCCCATAGATTCCACTCCAGCCCTACAAATCCACTCCAGCCCCATAGATTCCACTCCAGCCCCATAGATTGACCCATAGATCCCATTCCCAGCCCCACAGATCCCATTCCCAGCCCCATGGATCGTTCTCTGCCCCATAGATTCCACTGCCAGCCCCACAGCTCCACTCCAGCCCCATGGATTGACCCACAGATTCCATTCCCAGCCCCATGGATCGTTCTCTGCCCCATAGATTCCACTCCCAGCCCCATAGATCCATTCCCAGCCCCATAGATCCCATTCCCAGCCCCATGGATCGTTCTCTGCCCCATAGATTCCACTTCCAGCCCCACAGATCCACTCTCAGCCCCATAGATCCCATTCCCAACCCCACAGATCCCATCCCCGCCCCATAGATTCACTCCAGCCCCACAGATCCCATTCCCAGCCCCATGGATCGTTCTCTGCCCTATAGATCCCATTTCCAACCCCACAGATCCCATTCCCAGCCCCATAGATCCCATCCCCGCCCCATAGATTCACTCCAGCCCTATAGATTCCACTCGAACCCCACAGATCCCATCCCCCACCCCCCCCAACCAAACCCCTCCCCCCACCCCTCCCCCTCCCCCCACCTGTCCCCATCCATCCCCGCCCCTCCCCCCCCCCTTTGCCCTTGGGCCGCGTCCGCGCCGCTCCCGCCGTGGGGGAGGGGAGGAAAGACCCCCCCCCCCACCCCCCAAACCTCAGGATCTATGGGGCAGAGCGGATCTGTGGGGCGGGGCCTGGCTATGGGGCAGCGCTGCTGTGGGGCGGCCCTGACCGGGCTCTGCCGTGGGGCAGCGGCGCTCCTGGGGCTGCCCGGGTTCCCCCGGGCCCACGCGCTGCTCCTGGGGGCACTTGTGGGGCTGGGGCCGCTGCTGAGGGGGAGGGGGGACCCCCACAGCGTGCTGGCCTCGCCCCATAACCGGCTGGAGGCGTGAGTGGGGAGATGGGGGGCTGGGGAGATGTGGGGCTGGATGGGGGAGATGGGGGGCTGGGGAGGGGGGAGGTGGAGATGTGGGGCAGGGGAGATGTGGGGCTGGGAGTGGGGAGATGGGGGGCTGGGGAGGGAGATGTGGGGCTGGGTGGGGGCTGGGGAGATGTGGGGCTGGATGGGGGAGATGTGGGGCTGGGGAGGGGGGAGGTGGAGATGTGGGGCTGGGTGGTGGGAGATGTGGGGCTGGGGAGGGGGAGGTGGAGATGTGGGGCTGGGAGATGTGGGGCAGGGGAGATGTGGGGCTGGGGAAGGGGGAGGGGAAATGTGGGGCTGGGTGGTGGGAGATGTGGGGCTGGGGAAGGGGAGGTGTGGGGCTGGGGAGGGGGGAGGTGATGTGGGGCTGGGAGATGTGGGGCAGGGGAGATGTGGGGCTGGGGAGGGGGAGGTGTGGGGCTGGGGAGGGAGATGTGGGGCTGGGTGGGGGAGGGGGAGATGTGGGGCTGGATGGGGGAGGTGTGGGGCTGGGAGATGTGGGGCTGGGGAGGGAAAGGGGAGATGTGGGGCTGGGAGGGAGATGTGGGGCTGGGAGATGTGGGGCTGGGGAGAGGGAGATGTGGGGCTGAGATGGAGATGTGGGGCTGGGAGGGAGATGAGATGTGGGGCTGAGATGGAGATGTGGGGCTGGATTGGGAGATGTGGGGCAGGGGAGGATGAGGTGGAGATGTGAGGGTGGATGGGATCTGTGGGGCTGGCTGGGAGATGTGGGGTTGAATGGGATCTGTGGGGCTGGGGAGATGTGGGGCTGGGAGGGGAAGGGGGGATGTGGGGCTGGATGGGGGGGATGTGGGGCTGGGGTAGATGAGGCGGAGATGTGGGGCTGGGAGGGAGATGTGGGGCTGGGGAGATGTGGGGCTGGGAGATGTGGGGCTCAGGAGAGAGAGAGGTGGGGCTGGATGGGATCTGTGGGGCTGGGTGGGAGATGTGGGGCTGGATGGGAAATGTGGGGCTGGGAGAGGAGATGTGGGGCTGGGAGATGTGGGGCTCAGGAGAGGGAGATGTGGGGCTGGATGGGAAATGTGGGGCTGGGGAGATGTGGGATTCAGGAGAGGGAGGTGGAGATGTGGGGCTGGCTGGGGGAGATGTGGGGTGAGATGGGATCTGTGGGGCTGGGAGTAGAGATGGGCTGGGGAAGGGGAGATGTGGGGCTGGATGGGATCTGTGGGGCTGGGAATGGGAAGATGTGGGGCTGGGGAGGTGTGGAGTGGGGAGGTGGAGATGTGGGGCTGGGACTCCCCGCCATGGGGCAGGGATGGGATCTATGGGGTGAGACGGGGATCTGTGGGGCAGGGATGGGATCTATGGGGCTGAGACTCCCCGCCATGGGACTGGAATGGGATCTATGGGGCAGGGAGGGGGATCTATGGGATGAGACGGGATCTATGGGGCAGGGATGGGATCTATGGGTCAGGGATGGGATCTATGGGGCTGAGATGGGATCTATGGGGCAGGGATTGGGATCTATGGGGCTGAGATGGGATCTATGGGGCAGGGATGGGATCTATGGGGCAGGGATGGGATCTATGGGGCAGGGATGGGATCTATGGGGCAGGGATTAGGATCTATGGGGCTGGGATGGGATCTATGGGGTGAGACAGGGATCTATGGGGCTGGGGATGGGATCTATGGGGCAGGGATTGGGATCTATGGGGCAGAGATGGGATCTATGGGGCAGGGATTGGGCTCTATGGGGCCGGGATGGGATCTATGGGGCAGGAATGGGATCTGTGGGGCAGGGATGGGATCTATGGGGCTGGGATTGGGATCTATGGGGCAGGGATGGGATCTGTAGGGCTGGGTTGAGATCTGTGGGGCTGGGACTCCCCGCCATAGGGCTGGGATGGGATCTATGGGGTGAGACAGGGATCTGTGGGGCAGGGATGGGATCTGTGGGGCTGGGATGGGATCTATGGGGCAGGGATGGGATCTATGGGGCTGGGATGGGATCTGTGGGGCTGGAATGGGATCTATGGGGCGGGGATGGGATCTATGGGGCTGGGGATGGGATCTATGGGGCAGGGATGGGATCTATGGGGCTGGGATTGGGATCTATGGGGCCGGGATGGGATCTATGGGGCAGAACCAGGATCTATGGGGCAGGGAGGGGATCTATGGGGCTGGGCAATAATAATCAATCCCCGATAATCAGTCCCTGCTAATCAATCCCTAATAATTGATCCCCAGTAATCAATAATGAATAATTAATATCCCATAATCAATAATCAATAATCAAGCCCCAATAATCAAACCTCAATAATCAAGCCCTGATAATCGATCCCCGATAATCGATCGCCGATAACCAATAATCAATCCCCGATAATCAATCCCTGATAATCAATCCCTGATAATCAATAATCAAGACCTGATAATCGATCCCTGATACTCAAACCCCGATATTCAAGCCCCGACAATCGATCCCCGATAATCAGTAACTAATAATTAATAATTAATAATGAATAATCAATAATGAATAATCAATAATCAATCCCCAATAATCAATCCCTGATAATCAATCCCTGATAATCAATCCCGGATAATCAAGCCCCGATAATCAAACCCCGATAATCAATCCCCAATAATCAATCCCCGATAATCAATCCCCGATAATCAATCCCTGATAATCAATAACCGATTAATCAACAATCAACCCCCGATAATCAATCCCTGATAATCAGACACCGATAATCAAACCCCGATAATCAATCGCCGATAACCAATAATCAATCCCCAATAATCGATCCCTGATAATCGATCCCCAACAATCCATAACTGATAATCAATAACCGATTAATCAATAATCAATCCCTGATAATCAGACACCAATAATCGATCCCCGATAATCAATCCCTGATAATCAATCGCCGATAACCCATAATCAATCCCCAATAATCAATCCCCGATAATCAATCCCCAATAATCGATCCCTGATAATCAATCCCTGATAATCGATCGCCGATAATAATCAATCCCTGATAACCAATAATCAATACCCGATAATCAATCCCTGATAATCGATCCCCGATAATCAATCCCTGATAATCAATCCCCGATAATCAATCCCCGATAATCAATAATCAATCCCTGATAACCAATAATCAAGACCTGATAATCGATCCCTGATACTCAAACCCCGATAATCAAGCCCCGATAATCGATGCCCGATAATCAATTACAAATAACTAATAACAAATAACTAATAACAAATAACTAATAACTAATAACTAATAATTAATAACTAATAACTAATAATTAAGAACTAATAATTAAAAACTAATAATTAGAAACTAATAATTAATAACTAATAGTTAATAGCTCATAACTAATAATTAAAAACTAATAATAAATAATAATTAAAACTAGTAATTAACAACTAATAACTAATAATAACTAATAATTAATAACTAATAATTAATAAATAATAACTAATAATTAATAACTAATAACTAATAACTAATAACTGATAATTGATAATTAATAATTGATAATTAATAATTGATAATTAATAATCGATAATTAATAATCGATCCGCAGCCGCCTGACCTCCAGCGCCGCCGCCTGGACCTGGCTCCTGATTGGTTCCCTCCTGGTGGCCTCCCAGCCTTGGCTCCGCCCCCCCTGGGGCTCCGCCCTCCGCGCCGTCGCCCGATTGGTCGTGGCTCTGACGCTTTCCCGCGCCGGCCACGCCCTCGGCGCCGCCCTGGAGGCCGCCACGGGCTGGTGCCGCAGCCCCGCCCCCCACGGCGTCCTCCTCCTCCCATTGGACGATCCCGGGGCCTGCCGGGGGGAGGGGCACACCTGGGAGGGCTTCGGCCCCGCCCCCCAGGCCTTCGCCCTGGTGCATTGTGGGCTGGGATTGGCCGAGGAGGCGGCGGCGCTGGGGAGGAGCCTCTACGGGGGGAGGGGCAAGATGGCGGCGCGGGAGCGCGGCAAGATGGCCACCGGCTGTGAGGAATTCAAGATTCCACCCAGATCCAAGATGGCCGCCGGGTATGAGGAATTCAAGATGGCGCCCAGATCCAAGATGGCCGCCGGGTATGAGGAATTCAAGATGGCGCCCAGATCCAAGATGGCCACCGAATATGACGTGAGCGAGGAATTCAAGATGGCGGCGCGCGGCAAAATGGCCGCCGGATATGACGTAAGCGAAGAATTCAAGATGGCGCCCAGATCCAAGATGGCCGCCGGGTATGACACAAGCGGGGAATTCAAGATGGCGCCCAGATTCAAGATGGCGGCCGGATATGACGTAAGAGAGGAATACGGCGCGGCGCCCGGATCCAAGATGGCCGCCGGATATGAGGTGGGAGAAGAATCCAAGATGGCGGCCGGAAGGGGCTGGGCGTGGCCTCCGTATGCAAATTACGGCTGGGGCCGCCCGCTGACGCCGCAAGGGGCGGGGCCTTCCTATTACGGCTGGGGCGGCCATCTTGGGCGGCCATTTTGGGGCAGGGGCGGCCATTTTGAACCCCAGGGCGGCCATTTTGAAAGCGGCCATCTTGAACCCCGAGGCGGCCATTTTGAACCCCACGGCGGCCATTTTGAACCCCGAGGCGGCCATTTTGAACCTCACAGCGGCCATTTTGAACCCCGAGGCGGCCATTTTGAACCCCACGGCGGCCATTTTGAAAGCGGCCATTTTGAAAGCGGCCATCTTGAACCGCGCCTCAGCCCTTTCGACGTCGGCCATTTTGACCGCGCCGGCGGCCATTTTGCCTCCGCTCAACTCCCGCGCCGCGGCCGCCATCTTGTTTACCGCGGCGGCCATTTTGACGGTTCCGGCGGCCATTTTGAAGCTTCCGGCGGCCATTTTGGAGGGGAGGAGCGCACGCCGCCGGCGGCGCTCTCGGTGCTCTACCTGCTGGCCTTGCTCCTCCTGGTCACGTGGCACTTCCTCCTCATCGTCACCCTCACCTATCGCAACACGTGGGCGCGCAACGCCGCCGGCGCCGCGCTGGGCTGGGCCGCGTGGGCCGTGACCTATCGGGGGTGGTACCGGTGGGCGTGGTCACCGGGGCCGCCGGGGTGGGGCTGAGGGGGCGGGGCCGAGGGGGGGTAATTGGGAATTTGGCGGGAAAAAATTTGGCGGGAAAAATTTGGCGGGAAAACGGGGGGGGGAAGGGAAAAGGGGAAACAAAATGGCGGAAAATGGGGAACAAAATGGCGGAAATGGGGGAAAATGGGGGGAAAAAGTGGGAAATTTGGGGTAAAATGGTGGAAAATGGGAAAAATGGTGAAAATTGGGGAAAAAATGGGGAAAATTGGGGAAAAAATGGCGGGAAAAGGGAAAAACAAAATGGTGGAAAATGGGAAAACAAAATGGCGGAAAAAATGGGGGAAATTTGGGATAAAATGGTGGAAAATGGGGAAAAAATGGTGGAAAATGGGGAAAATGGGAAAAATGGGGAAAAATGGGGAAAAATGGTGAAAATTGGGGAAAAAATGGTGAAAATTGGGGAAAAAATGGTGGGAAAAGGAAAAACAAAATGGTGGAAAATGGGAAAACAAAATGGCGGAAAAAGGAAAGAAAAATGGCGGAAAAAATGGGAAATTGGGGATAAAATGGTGGAAAATGGGGAAAAAATGGGAAAAAATGGGAAAAAAATTGTGGGAAAAGGGAAAAAATGGTGGGAAAAGAGAAAACAAAATGGTGGAAGAAGGAAAACAAAATGGTGGAAAAAATGGGGGAAATTTGGAATAAAATGGTGGAAAATGGGGAAAAAATGGGGGAAAATGGGAAAAATGGGGGAAAATGGGGGAAAACTGGGGAAAATGGGGAAAAATGGTGAAAATTGGGAAAAAATGGTGGGAAAAGGGAAAAAACAAAATGGTGGAAAATGGGAAAACAAAATGGCGGAAAAAGGGAAAAAATGGCGGAAAAAATGGGAAATTGGGGATAAAATGGTAGAAAATTGGAAAAATGAGGGAAAATAGGGAAAAAATGGAGAAAAATGGTGAAAATTGGGAAAAAAAATGGCGGGAAAAGGGAAAAACAAAATGGTGGAAAATGGGAAAACAAAATGGCGGAAAAAATGGGGGAAATTTGGGATAAAATGGTGGAAAATGGGGAAAAAATGGTGGAAAATGGGAAAAATGGGGGAAAATTGGGGAAAAATGGGGAAAAATGGGGAAAATTGGGGAAAAAATGGTGGGAAAAGGGAAAAACAAAATGGCGGAAAATGGGAAAACAAAATGGCGGAAAAAGGGAAAAAATGGTGGAAAAAATGGCGGGAAAAGAGCGAGAAATTGGGGATAAAATGGGGGAAAATGGGAAAAATGGGGGAAATTGGGAAAAAATGGGGGAAAATGGGGAAAAATGGGAAAAAATGGGGAAAATTGGGGAAAAAATGGTGGGAAAAGGGAAAAACAAAATGGTGGGAGAAGGGAAAACAAAATGGCGGAAAAAGGAAAGAAAAATGGCGGAAAAAATGGGAAATTGGGGATAAAATGGTGAAAAATGGGAAAAAATGGGAAAAAATGGTGGAAAATTGGAAAAATGGAGAAAAATGGGGAAAAAATGGAGAAAAATGGTGAAAATTGGGGGAAAAATGGTGGAAAATGGGAAACAAAATGGCTGAAGAAGGGAAAAAATGGTGGAAAAAATGGCGGGAAAAAAGCGAGAAATTGGGGATAAAATGGGGGAAAATGGGAAAAATGGGGGAAAATGGGGAAAAATGGGAAAAATGAGGGAAAATGGAAAAAAATGGGGAAAAAATTGTGGGAAAAGGGAAAAAATGGTGGGAAAAGAGAAAACAAAATGGTGGAAGAAGGGAAAACAAAATGGCGGAAAAAAAGGGGGAAATTTGGAATAAAATGGGAAAAAATGGGAAAAAATGGCGAAAAATGGGGAAAAAATGGTGGAAAATGGGGAAAAATGGAGAAAAATGGTGAAAATTGGGAAAAAAAGTGGTGGGAAATGGAGAAAATTTGAATAAAATGATGGAAAATGGGAAAAATGGGGAAAAGATGAGGAAAAATAGTGAAAATTTGGGATAAAATAGTGGGAAATAGGGAAAAAATGGGAAAAATTGGTGGGAAATGAAATAAAAGGGAAAAATGGAGAAAAAATGGGAAAAAATGGGGGGAAAATGGTGGAAAATGGGGAAAATTTGTAAAAATTGATAGAAAATGGGAAAAATGGGGAAAAATTGGGGCAAAAATGAGGGAAAATTGGGGAAAAAAATGGGAAAAATTGGGAAAAAATGGGGAAAATTTGAAAAATTGGTGGAAAATGAGAAAAATGGGAAAAAATTGGGGGGAAATGGGAAAAAATGGGGGAAAATGAGGATAAAAAATTGGAAATTTGGAATAAAACGGTGAAAAATGGGAAAAAATGGGGGAAAATGGGGAAAATAGGGAAATGTTAAAAAAATGGGATAAAAATGGGATTTTTGGGGCAAAAAATTCAATTTTTTGGGTTAAATTTGGGATTGGGGGAGGGGAAAATGGGCGTGGCCTCGGGGTGGCTCCACCCCCAAATTTTGATGCCCCAAAAAACCCCAAATTTGGGGTTTTTGGAGGTTTTTTCATCATTTTCCACAAGAGGGAGCCCCAGGAAAGGATTTTGGGGCGAATTCGGCAAATTCGGGGTTAAAAAGAAAAAGTCGGTGGGGGAGGGGCCAAAAATGGAAATTTTGGGGTAGAAACGGCAAATTCGGCCAAAATTTGAGTTTTTTGGTAGAAAATGGAGGTTTTTTGACCCAAAATTGAGGTTTTTGGACCCAAAATCAGGATTTTTTTGGAGCTAAAAATGAAGATTTTTAACCCAAAACAGAGGTGAAAAATGCGGATTTTTGGCGGGAAATTCGGGGGGGTTCGGAGCCGAAAATTCGGGATTTGGGGGCGAAAAAATGAGGATTTTGGGCGGAAAAAATGTGGATTTTAGGGTGGGAAAATGAGGATTTTTGGGTGGAAAAAAGGTGAATTTTGGAGAGATAAAATGCAGATTTTTGGGCAGAAAAAGGCGAAATTTTAGGGGGAAAAATCAGGATTTTGGGGCTTTAAAATTAGGATATTGGGGTGGATTTTAAGGCAAAAATTGATGAATTTTGGGGCAAAAAAATCAGGATTTTCGGAGCTTAAAAATGAAGATTTTTGGAGGCGATTTTGGGGTGGGAAAATGAGGATTTTGGGGTGGAAAAAAGGTGAATTTTGGAGCGTTAAAATGCATTTTTTGGGGGGCAGAAAAAGGTGAAGTTTTAGGTGGAAAAATCAGGATTTTGGGGCTTTAAAATCAGGATTTTGGGGTGGATTTTAAGGCCCAAAAAAATTAAAAATTGAGAATTTGGGGGTGGAAAAATCAGGATTTTTAGAGCTTAAAAAAGTAGATTTTTGGAGGAAAAAAGTGGATTTTAGGGTGGGAAAATGAGGATTTTTGGGTGGAAAAAAGGTGAATTTTGGAGCGTTAAAATGCAGATTTTTTTGGGCAGAAAAAGGTGAAGTTTTAGGTGGAAAAATCAGGATTTGGGGGCTTTAAAATTGAGATTTTTGGGGTGGATTTTAAAGCAAAAATTGATGAATTTTGGGGCGAAAAATCAGGATTTTCGGAGCTTAAAAATGAAGATTTTTGGAGGCGATTTTGGGAGGAAAAACGTGGATTTTAGGGTGGGAAAATGAGGATTTTTGGGTGGAAAAACAGTGATTTTGGGGCTGAAAATTTGGGATTTTGGAGCCCAGAAATGAAGATTTTTGGGGTTAAAATCTGCAGGAAAAATGAAGATTTTGAAGCAGAAAAATGAGGAATTTTGGGATGAAAAAAGGAGATTTTTGAGGAAGGAAAACGAAGATTTTTGGGTGGGAAAAAAGCGAATTTTGAGGGGCGGAAAATTAAAGTTTTTACGCCAAAAATCCGACGATTTTTCCGCCAAAATCCGGGAATTTGGGATGGAAACGAGGTGAAAATTGGGATTTTTGAAGGATTTGGGGGGAAAAACGGGAATTTTGGGGTTAAAAGGGAATAAATGGTAAAAAATTTATTTTTTCCCCCAAAAAATGTGGAATTTTGCTGTGAAATGTGGAATTTTTGCCTTAAAATGTGAGATTTTAACTTAAAGTTGATGATTTTAATTAAAAATGTGGGAATTTTGCCTTAAAATTGGAAGTTTTTATTTAAAATGTGAAAATTTTGCTTTAAATTTGATGATTTTAATTAAAAACCCAGAATTTTGTCTTAAAATGGATGAATTTTAATAAAAATGTGAGAATTGTGTCTTAAAAAGTGAGATTTTAATTAAAAATGTGGGAAATTTGTCTTGAAATTGGAAGTTTTTATTAAAAATGTTGAATTTGTGCCTTAAAATTGATGATTTTAATTAAAAATGTGAAAATTGTGCCTTAAAATTGATGATTTTTATTAAAAATGTGGAAAATTTGCCTTAAAACTGATGATTTTAATTAAAAATCTGTGAATTTTGCCTTAAAATTGATGATTTTAATTAAAAATCTGTGAATTTTGCCTTAAAATTGATGAATTTAATTAAAAATGTGGAAATTTTGCCTTAAAATCGAAAGTTGTATTAAAAACGTTGAATTTTGCCTTAAAATCGCTGATTTTTATTAAAAATTTGTGAATTTTGGTCTCCAAACGCCGAATTTTGACCCGAAATTGTTGAATTTTACCTTAAAATAAAGAATTCACCTTAAAAAATGGAATTTCGCCTCTGAATTTGTGATTTTTTTACCCCAAAAAATTCCCTTTTTTATTCTCCCTCTGATTTCTCATTTTCTCTCCCAAAATGTGAATTTTCCCCCAAAATCCGCATTTTTTACCCCAAAATTCGCGATTTTTGCCGATTTTCCCTATTAAAAATCACATTTTTTAACCCAAAATGTTCAAATCCCCCCCCAAATTCTCACTTTTTTCCCCTAAATTATTTTTTTTTCCCCTAAATCAGATATTTTTACCAAAAAATGCAAATTTCACCCCAAACTCGCCGCTTTCGCTACCAAAAAAATTCGGTTTTTTACCCAAAACCTTCGGGTTTTCCCCTAAAACGGGTGGAGGCCCCCAAAATTCGTATTTTTAACCCCAAAATTTGCATTTTTCACCCCCAAATTTGCATTTTTTCCCGCCCAAAATTTGCATTTTTTCCCCCCTCAGTTCCGGCGCTTTTTGCCCAAAATCTCCTTTTTCCCCCTCAAAATTCAGATTTTCACCCTCGACCTGAATTTTTAACCCAAAATGGGGATTTTTTACCCCAAAAATCCAAAATTTTTCGCTCCAGAACGAGAATTTCAATTTTTTTGCCCAAAACCCGGAATTTTTCCCTCCTAAAAACGAATTTTCTCGCCCAAAAAATGAATTTTTTTGCCCCAAAATTTCACATTTTCACCCTAAAATTTCACATTTTTTGCCCTAAAATTCACATTTTTCTCCCCAAAATCGACATTTTGATTTTTTTCCGGCCCCAAACTCCAAAAATTCCTCTGAAATTCGCTTTTTTCCCCATAAAATTCACATTTTCCCCCCTCTAAAATGAGGATTTTTTACCCTAAAATTTAATTTTTCCCCTTAAAACCTTTTTTTCCAAAATCGGGATTTTTTACATAAAAATCTCCATTTTTTTCCTTAAAATTCCCATTTTTTCCCAATTTTTACCCCCCAAAACCCCAAATTTTTGCCCCAAAATTCTCATTTTTCGCCCCCAAAATCCTCATTTTTCACCTCAAAATTCTCTTTTTCACCCAAATTTTCACATTTCCCCCCCAAAATTTGCTTTTCCCTCCCCAAATTTCAACTTTAACCCAAAACCGCGATTTTTTTTCACCCCAAAACCCCCAAATTTGCCTAAAATCGCTTTTTTTTAACCCCCAAAATTTGCATTTTTCGCCTCAAAATCGACCCCGAAAAAAAACCAAAAATTTCGAGGTTAAAAAACAAAAATTTTTTGCATTTTTCACCCTCAAAAATTGAATTTTTTGGCCTCAAAATTCGGCTCCAAAAGCTGGAAAATTCCAATTATTTCACCCCAAAATTCCCAATTTTTACCTCCCCAAAATTCCCAATTTTTCCCTCCCCAAAATTCGCATTTTTAGCCTCAAAAATTCGTTTTTTTCGCCTCAAATTTTCACTTTTTCCCCCCAAATTTTCACTTTTTTCTCCAAATTTTCACTTTTTTCCCGATTTTTTCCCTTTTTTCCCCAAAATTCCCAAAATTTCCCCTCCCAATTCCCGTTTTTTACCCCAAAATTCCACAAATTCCACATTTTTTTTACACAAATTTGATTTTATTGCCACAAAATTTGGGTTTTTTTTCCCCCAAATTCCCCCTTTTTTTACCCCGAATTCCCAAATTTCCCCCCAAAAAAATCCCAATTTTTTCCCACAAAATTCCCAAATTTCCCCCCAAAAATCCCAAAATTTCCCCCAAAAATTCCCAATTTTTGCCCCCCAAAATTCCCGATTTTCCCCCAAAAATTCCCATTTTTTGCCCCAAAAATTCCCAAAAATTTCCCCCCAAAATTCTCAATTTTTCCCCCCAAAAATCCCAATTTTTGCCCCCAAAATTCCCAATTTTTGCCCCCCAAAATTCCCGTTTTTCCCCCCAAAATTCCCAAATTTTCCCCCCAAAAATCCCCAAAATTTCCCCCCAAAATTCCCAATTTTTGCCCCAAAAATTCCCAAAAATTTCCCCCCAAAATTCTCAATTTTTGCCCCCAAAAATTCCCGATTTCCCCCCCAAAAATTCCCATTTTTTACCCCAAAATTCCCAAATTTTTCCCCCCAAAATTCTCAATTTTCCCCCCAAAATTCTCCATTTTCCCCCAAAAAAATTCCCAATTTTTCCCCCAAAAAATTCCCGATTTCCCCCCCAAAAATTCCCATTTTTTGCCCCAAAATTCCCAAATTTTTCCCCCCAAAAATCCCAAAATTTCCCCCCAAAAATTCCCAATTTTTGCCCCAAAAACTTCCCCCCAAAATTCTCAATTTTTGCCCCCAAAAATTCCCAAATTTTTCCCCCCAAAATTCCCAATTTCCCCCCCCCAAAAAATTCCCAATTTCTGCCCCCAAAATTCCCAAATTTCCCCCCAAAAAATTCCCAATTTCTGCCCCCAAAATTCCCAAATTTTTTGCCCCCAAATTCCCAAATTTTTCCCCAAAAATTCCCAAATTTTTCCCCCCAAAATTCTCAATTTTCCCCCCCAAAAATTCCCAATTTCTGCCCCCAAAAAATCCCAAATTTTTCCCCTCAAAATCCCCAAAATTTCCCCCCAAAATTCCCAATTTTTGCCCCAAAAATTCCCAAAAATTTCCCCCCAAAATTCTCAATTTTTCCCGCAAAAAATTCCCGATTTCCCCCCCAAAAATTCCCATTTTTTGCCCCAAAATTCCCAAATTTTTCCCCCCAAAATTCTCCATTTTCCCCCCAAAAAAATTCCCAATTTTTACCCCAAAAATTCCCAATTTCTGCCCCAAAAAAATCCCAATTTTTGCCCCCAAAATTCCCAAACTTTTCTCCCTAAAAATCCCAAAATTTCCCCCAAAAATTCCCAATTTTTGCCCCCCAAAATTCCCGATTTTCCACCCAAAAAAATCCCAATTTCTGCCCCCAAAATTCCCAAAATTTCCCCCCAAAAATTCCCATTTTTTGCCCCAAAATTTCCCAAACATTTCCCCCCAAAATCCCAAAATTTTCCCCCAAAATTCCCAAATTTTCCCCCCAAAAATCCCCAAAATTTCCCCGCAAAATTCTCAATTTTTCCCCAAAAAAATTCCCGATTTCCCCCCCAAAAATTCCCATTTTTTACCCCAAAATTCCCAAATTTTCCCCCCCAAAATTCTCAATTTTCCCCCCAAAATTCCCAAATTTCCCCCCAAAAAAACCCCAATTTTTCCCGCCAAAATTCCCAATTTTTGCCCCAAAAAATTCCCAAATTTCCACCCAAAAAATTCCCAATTTCTGCCCCCAAAATTCCCAAATTTTTTTGCCCCCAAATTCCCAAATTTTTCCCCAAAAATTCCCAAATTTTTCCCGCCAAAATTGAGAATTTCCCCCAGTATAAACCAGTATAAACCAGTTCAAACCAGTCCAAACCAGTCCAAACCAGTCCAAACCAGTCCAAACCAGTTCAAACCAGTCCAAACCAGTTCAAACCAGTCCAAACCAGTCCAAACCAGTACAAACCAGTATAAACCAGTATAAACCAGTATAAACCAGTATAAACCAGTATAAACCAGTAAGAACCGCTCTCACGCCCCTTGCTGGACGCTCAGCCTCAGGAGGGAGCTCAGCACCCACTGCACCTGCAGGGCCCAGTTCAGACCAGTACAAACCAGTATAAACCAGTATAAACCAGTATAAACCAGTATAAACCAGTATAAACCAGTTCAAACCAGTACAAACCAGTATAAACCAGTAACCCCATTTTTTCCCCATTTTTCACACTTTTTTCCCCGTTTTTTCCCGTTTTTTCACCATTTCCTCCCATTTCCCCCCTCCCAGTCCCTCCCAGTACAAACCAGTACAAACCAGTAACCCCAAACCCCATTTCCGCCATTTTGTCTCCATTTTCCGCCATTTTGTTTCCCATTTTTTCACCGTTTTTTCCCATTTTTTTCCCCTTTTTTCCCATTTTTTCACCATTTCTCCCCATTTCTCCCTTCCCAGTCACTCCCAGTCCCTCCCAGTATAAACCAGTACAAACCAGTAGCCCCAACCCCCATTTCCGCCATTTTCCGCCATCTTGTTTCCATTTTCCGCCATTTTGTTTCCATTTTCCCCGTTTTTTCCCCATTTTTTCACCGTTTTTCCCCATTTTTCCCCCATTTTCCCCTCCCACCCCCTCCCAGTATAAACCAGTACAAACCAGTAACCCCAACCCCCATTTCCCGCCATTTTCCGCCATCTTGTTTTCATTTTCCGCCATTTTGTTCCCATTTTCCCCATTTTTTCACTGTTTTTTCCCATTTTCTACCATTTCTCCCCATTTTCCCCCTCCCAGTCCCTCCCAGTATAAACCAGTATAAACCAGTAAACCCAACCCCCATTTCCCGCCATTTTCCGCCATTTTGTCCCCAATTTCCGCCATTTTGTTTCCCATTTTTTTCACCGTTTTTTCCCGTTTTTTCCCTTTTTCTCCCCATTTTTTCCCCTCCCAGTCCCCTCCCAGTATAAACCAGTACAAACCAGTAACCCCAAACCCCATTTCCCCCCATTTTTAACCCTTTCTCCCCCATTTTTAACCCCATTTTTCCCCGTTTTCCGCCATTTTTTCACCGTTTTTTCCCGTTTTTTCGCCGTTTTTTCCCGTTTTTTCCCCATTTCTCCCCCTCCCAGCCCCTCCCAGTCCAAACCAGTACAAACCAGTTACCTTGCAGAGGGTGACGGTGGCTCCATAGCCCACGCTGAGGAGGAACAGGGTGATCACCACCCCCAAAGTGTCCCAGGGGTCCCCCCCGGGCTCCTCCCGGCAGAGATCAGGGGGCAGCTGCAGCTCTGGGGGGGGCGGGAATCCCAGTCAGAACCAGTTCAAACCAGTATAAACCAGTATAAACCAGTTTGACCCAATCTTCCCCATTTTTTCCCCATTTTTCCCCGTTTTTTTTCAATTTTTTTCCATTTTTTCCCATTTTTTCCCATATTTTTTCCATTTTCCCATATTTTTTCCTGTTTTTTCCCAATTTTTCCCCATTTTTCCCCATTTTCCCCCATTTTTCTTATTTTTTCCTTATTTTTCCCCCATTTTTTCCCATTTTTCCCCCATTTTTTCCCATTTTTCCCATTTTTCCCCATTTTTCCCATTTTCCCTCAATTTTCCCCCGATTTTTCCCATTTTTTCAATTTCCCCCCATTTTTTTCCCATTTCCTCCCATTTCTCCCCATTTTTTTCCCATTTTTTCTCCATTTTTCCCATTTTCCCCCTTTTTTACAATTTTTCCCCATTTTCCCCCAATTTTTCTCAATTTTTCCCCATTTTTCCCCCATTTTTTCCCATTTTCCCCATTTTCCCCATATTTTTCTTTATTTTTTCCCAATTTTTCCCCATTTTTCTCAATTTTTCCCATTTTTTTCCATTTTTCCCCCATTTTTTCCCATTTTTCCCCATTTTATTCCCGTTTTTCTTCATTTTTCCCATTTTTCCCCCATTTTTCCCCATTTTCCCTCAATTTTTCCCCCATTTTCCCCCATTTTTCTCCCTTTTTCCATTTTTCCCATTTTTTCCCCATTTTTCCCCAATTTTTCCCATTTTTTAAACATTTTTCTCCATTTTTCCTCATTTTCCCCAATTTTTCCCAATTTCCCCATTTTTCCCCCATTTTTTCCCCCATTTTCCCCCAATTTTCCCCAATTTTCCCCATTTTTTCCATTTTTTCCCCATTTTTTCCCCTTTTTTTCAATTTTTCCCATTTTTCCCCCATTTTTCCCCCATTTTTTCCCATTTTCCCCAATTTTCCCCCAATTTTTCCCCATTTTTTCCATTTTTTCCCCACTTTTTCCCAATTTTCCTCATTTTTCCCATTTTTCCCCAATTTTTCCTATTTTTCCCCAATTTTATTCTCATTTTTTTCCAATTTTTCTAATTTTTTCCCCATTTTTTCCCATTTATTTAAAATTTTTCCCCATTTTTCCTCATTTTTCCCATTTTCCCCAATTTTTCCCATTTTTCCCATTTTTCCCCAATTTTTCCCATTTTTTTAAATTTTTTCCCATTTTTCTTCATTTTTTCCATTTTCCCCAATTTTCCCCAATTTTTCCCATTTTTCCCCATTTTTCCCCCATTTTTTTCCCATTTTTTCCCCATTTTTCCCCATTTTTCCCCCAAAATTCCACTAATTAACCAATTACCGCTAATTAATTTAATTCCCGACATTTAATTAACAAATCCAAACCAAAACCCCCAAAAAACCCCAAATTTATGACCCAAAATCCCCTTTTTTTCACCCAAAAAAACCCCAAATTTCACCCCAAAAACCCCTTTAATTAATTAATTACCCCTAATTACCGCTAATTAAGTTAATTACCGGTTCTTAATGAATTAAAACGGATCCAGGACCCCAAAATTCACAAATTTATGACCCAAAATCCCGTTTTTTTCGCCCAAAAAAACTCCAGATTTCGCCAAAAAAATTCCTTTAATTAACTAATTACCACTAATTACCACTAATTAAGTTAATTAGCAGTCTTTAATTAATAAAATTGATCCCAAACCCCAATCCAGGCCCTAAAAAAGCCCCAAAATTCCCATTTTTTACCCAAATTTCACCAAAAAAACTCCAGATTTTGCTAAAAATCGAACTTTTAATGAACTAATTAATACTAATTACCACTAATTAAGTTAATTACTGGGGATTAATTAATAAAACTGATCCCAAACCCCAATCCAGGCCCCAAAACCCCTCAAAAAAACCCCAAAAAATCCCATTTTTACCCCAAAAAAACTCCAAATTTCGCCAAAAAATCACTTTTATTTAACTAATTACCACTAATTACCACTAATTAAGTTAATTACCTGGGATTAATTAATAAAACTGATCCCAAACCCAAATCCAGGCCCAAAAACCCCAAAAATCCCATTTTTCACCCAAATTTCACCAAAAAACCTCGGAATTTCCCCAAAAAATCACTTTTATTTAACTAATTACCACTAATTACCACTAATTAAGTTAATTACCAGTCTTTAATGAACAAAATAATTCAAAAACCCAAATCCACCACCCAAAAGCCCCAAAATCCCATTTTTTCACCAAATTTCACCAAAAAAACTCCAGATTTTGCTGAAAATCGAACTTTTAATGAACTAATTAATACTAATTACCACTAATTAAGTTAATTACTGGGGATTAATTAATAAAACTGATCCCAAACCCCAATCCAGGCCCCAAAACCCCTCAAAAAAACCCCAAAAAATCCCATTTTTACCCCAAAAAAACTCCAAATTTCGCCAAAAAATCACTTTTATTTAACTAATTACCACTAATTACCACTAATTAAGTTAATTACCTGGGATGAATTAATAAAATTGATCCCAAACCCAAATCCAGGCCCAAAAACCTCAAAAATCCCATTTTTCACCCAATTTTCACCAAAAAAACTCGGAATTTCCCCAAAAAATCACTTTTATTTAACTAATTACCACTAATTACCACTAATTAAGTTAATTACTAGTCTTTAATGAATAAAACTCTTTAAGAACCCAAATCCAGGCCCCAAAACCCCAAAAAAAGCCCCAAAAATCCCATTTTTACCCCAAAAAATCTCCAAATTTTGTCAAAAAAAATCAAACTTTAATCAACTAATTACCACTAATTACCACTAATTAACTTAATTACCACACTTTAATTAATAAAACTGATCCAGAACCCAAATCCAGGCCCCAAAACCTCTCAAAAAATCCCATTTTTCACCCAAAAAACCCTCAAAATTTCACCAAAAAAACTCCAAATTTCGCCAAAAAATCGAACTTTAATCAACTAATTAACACTAATTAGACTAATTACCAGTCTTTAATTAACAAAACACCTCAAGAACCCAAATCCAGGCCCCAAAACCCCTCAAAAAACCCCCAAAAATTCAATTTTCCACCAAATTTCACCAAAAAAAAGCCAAAATTTCGCCAAAAAAAAGCACTTTAATCAACCAATTAAGACTAATTAAGGCTAATTAATGCTAATTACCGGGCTGGCGGGAGATGCGGCGCTGCAGGAAGCGCAGGGGGAGCCCCTCGTGCACCACGGTGCAGACGAAGGAGGCCCCGCCCTCCCACTCCTCCCGCGTCACTTCCAGGCGACTGTACAGGAAGTAGCTCCCCTCCCCCCCCCCGCTCGCGTCGCGGTTCCCACGGCGTCACTTCCGGGCCGGAAGCGGAAGGGGCGTGGCCGTCGCGGTGCCATTGGATGTCGATGGCTTCCGGGAAGAAGCCGCGGGCCAGGCAGGTGAGGCTGAGGGAGGGGCGGGGGCCCGAGAGTTCCTCCGGGGGAGGGGGGAGGACGAAGACGGAAGGGGGGAGGCGCTTGCCTGGGGGGAAAAAACGGGGTTTGGGTTAAAATGTCAGAAAATGAAAGTTTGGGGGAAAAAACGGGGATTTTGGGGGAAAATCGAGGGAAACTGAGGCAAAGTTGGGGGAAACTGAGGCAAAAGTGAGGGGAAACTGAGGCAAAAGTGAGGGGAAACTGAGGTAAAGTTGAGGGGAAACTGAGGCAAAACTGAGGAAAAAGTGAGGGGAAACTGAGGCAAAAGTGAGGAAAAAGTGAGGGGAAACTGAGGCAAAGTTGGGGGAAACTGAGGCAAAGTTGGGGGGAAACTGAGGCAAAGTTGGAGGGAAACTGAGGCAAAGTTGGGGAAAATTTGGGGGAAATTGGGGAAAAATTGGAGGGAAACTGAGGCAAAATTTTTGGGGAAACTGAGGCAAAACTGAGGAAAAATTGGGGGGAAACTGAGGCAAAGTTGGGGGGAAACTGAGGCAAAGTTGGGGGAAACTGAGGCAAAGTTGGGGGAAACTGAGGCAAGATTGAGGAAAAATTGGGGGGAAACTGAGGCAAAGTTGGGGGAAACTGAGGCAAAATTTGGGGGGAAACTGAGGCAAAATTGGGGGAAAATTTGGGGGGAAATTGGAAAAAATTGGGGTTTTTAGGGGGAAAATTTGGGGGAAACTGAGGCAAAGTTGGGGGAAATTGGGGGGAAAATTTGGGGCAATTTGGGTAAAAATTGGGGGGAAAATTGGGGGAAAAACCGCGGATTTTGGGTAAAAAAATTGGGGGTGAAAAATTGGGGGATTTTGGGAAAAAATTGGGTGAAAAATTGGTCAAAAATTGGGGGTGAAAAATTGGGGGAAAACTGGGGGATTTTGGGCAAAAAGCGGAGGTGAAAATTCGGGGGGAATTTGGGAAAAAATGGGGGGAAAAATCGGTAAAAAAATGGGGGGAAAATTGGGGGATTTTGGTTAAAAACCAGAGGGGAAAAGGGGCGGGGGCGGGGCCGGAAGGGGCGGGGCCGGAAGGGGCGGGGCCAGGCAGGTGAGGCTGAGGGAGGGGCGGGGGCCCGAGAGTTCCTCCGGGGGAGGGGGGAGGACGAAGACGGAAGGGGGGAGGCGCTTGCCTGGGGGGAAAAAACGGGGTTTTGGTGAAAATGTCAGAAAATGAAAGTTTGGGGGAAAAAACGGGGATTTTGGGGAAAAATCGGGGGAAACTGAGGCAAAGTTGGGGGAAACTGAGGCAAAGTTGGGAAAAAATTGGGGGAAAATTTGGGGGAAACTGAGGCAAAGTTGGGGGAAACTGAGGCAAAAGTGAGGGGAAACTGAGGCAAAAGTGAGGGGAAACTGAGGTAAAGTTGGGGGGAAACTGAGGCAAGATTGGGGGGAAATTGGGGGAAAAGTGAGGGGAAACTGAGGCAAAATTGGGGGGAAACTGAGGCAAAGTTGGGGGAAACTGAGGTAAAGTTGGGGGAAACTGAGGGAAAAGTGAGGGGAAACTGAGGTAAAGTTGGGGGAAACTGAGGCAAAAGTGAGGGGAAACTGAGGTAAAGTTGGGGGGAAACTGAGGCAAAGTTGGGGGGAAACTGAGGCAAAAGTGAGGGGAAACTGAGGTAAAGTTGGGGGGAAACTGAGGCAAGATTGGGGAAAAATTGGGGGAAATTTGGGGGAAACTGAGGGAAAGTTGGGGGGAAACTGAGGCAAAATTGGGGGGAAATTGGGGGGAATTGCGGGAAAATTTGGGGAAAATTTGGGGGAAACTGAGGCAAAGTTGGGGCAAAGTTTGGGGGAAAAAATAGGGATTTTGGGGAAAAAATTGGGGGAAAATTGGGGGAAACTGAGGCAAAGTTGGGGAAAAATTGGTGGGAAATTGGGGAAAAATTGAGGGAAACTGAGGCACAATTGGGGGGAAACTGAGGCAAAATTGGGAAAAATTTGGGGGAAATTGGGGAAAAATTGGGGGGAAACTGAGGCAAAACTGAGGGGAAACTGAGGCAAAGTTGGGGGGAAACTGAGGCAAAATTGGGGGGAAATTTGGGGAAAAATTGGTCAAAAATTGGGGTTTTTAGGGGGAAAATTTGGGGGAAACTGAGGCAAAGTTGGGGGAAATTGGGGGGAAAATTTGGGGGAATTTGGGTGAAAATTGGGGGGAAAATTGGGGGAAAAACCGCGGATTTTGGGGAAAAAAAATTGAGTGAAAAATTGGGGGATTTTGGGAAAAAATTGGGTGAAAAATTGGGTGAAAAATTGGGGGTGAAAAATTGGGTTAAAATTGGGGGATTTTGGGGCAAAAACCGGAGGTGAAAATTCGGGGGGAATTTGGGAAAAAATGGGGGGAAAAATCGGTAAAAAAATGGGGGGAAAATTGGGGGAAAATTGGGGGATTTTGGGGCAAAAACGAGAGGGGAAAAGGGGCGGGGGCGGGGCCGGAAGGGGCGGGGCCGGAAGGGGCGGGGCCGGGCAGGTGAGGCTGAGGGAGGGGCGGGGGCCCGAGAGTTCCTCCGGGGGAGGGGGGAGGACGAAGACGGAAGGGGGGAGGCGCTTGCCTGGGGGGAAAAAACGGGGTTTTGGTTAAAAATTAGAAACTTGAAGTTTGGGGGGTTTGGGGGGAAAAAATTGGGGGAAACTGAGGCAAAAGTGAGGGGAAACTGAGGCAAAGTTGAGGGGAAACTGAGGCACAACTGAGAGGAAACTGGGGGGAAACTGAGGCAAAATTGAGGAAAATTTGGAGAAAAATTGGGGGGAAACTGAGGCACAATTGGGGGGAAACTGAGGCAAAGTTGGGGGGAAATTGGGGAAAAATTGAGGGAAACTGAGGCAAAATTTGGGGGGAAACTGAGGCAAAATTGGGGAAAATTTGGGGGAAATTGGGGAAAAATTGGGGGGAAACTGAGGTAAAGTTGGGGGAAACTGAGGCAAAGTTGGGGGAAAACTGAGGCAAGATTGGGGCGAAGTTTGGGGGAAAAAATCGGGATTTTGGGGAAAAATTGGGGGAAAATTGGGGGAAAATTGAGGGAAAGTTGGGGGGAAATTGGGGGAAATTTGGGGTTTTTAGGGGAAAATTTGGGGGAAACTGAGGAAAAGTTGGGGGGCAACTGAGGCAAAATTGGGGAAAATTTGGGGGAAATTGGGGAAAGATTGGGGGGAAACTGAGGCAAAACTGAGGGGAAACTGAGGCAAAGTTGGGGGAAACTGAGGCAAAAGTTGGAGGGAAACTGAGGCAAAGTTGGGGGAAACTGAGGCAAAGTTGGGGGAAACTGAGGCAAAGTTGGAGGGAAACTGAGGCACAATTGGGGCGAAGTTTGGGGGAAAAAATCGGAATTTTGGGGAAAAATTGGGGGGAAATTGAGGGGAAATTGAGGGAAAGTTGGGGGGAAACTGAGGCAAAATTGGAGGGAAACTGAGGCAAAGTTGGGGGAAACCGAGGCAAAACTGAGGAAAAATTGGGGGGAAACTGAGGCAAAGTTGAGGGGAACCTGAGGCAAAGTTGGAGGGAAACTGAGGCAAAATTGAGGGGAAACTGAGGCAAAAGTGAGGAAAAAGTGAGGGGAAACTGAGGCAAAATTGGGGGGAAATTGGGGAAAAATTGTGGAAAATTTGGGGGAAATTGGGGGAAAAATTGGGGGGAAAGTGAGGCAAAGTTGGGGGAAACTGAGGCAAAGTTGGGGGAAACTGAGGCAAAAGTGAGGGGAAACTGAGGGAAAAGTGAGGGGAAACTGAGGCACAATTGGGGGGAAACTGAGGCAAAATTGGGGGGAAACTGAGGCAAAATTGGGGTGAAATTTGGGGGAAAAAATTGGGATTTTGGGGGAAAATTGGGGGAAAATTGGGGGGAAATTGAGGCAAAGTTGGGGGGAAACTGAGGCAAAATTGGGGGAAATTTGGGGAAAAATTGGGGGAAACTGAGGCAAAGTTGGGGGGAAACTGAGGCACGATTGGGGGGAAACAGGCAAAGTTGGGGAAAAATTGGGGGGAAATTGGGGAAAAATTGGGGGAAACTGAGGCAAAACTGAGGGGAAACTGAGGCAAAGTTGGAGGGAAACTGAGGCAAAATTGGGGAAAATCTGGGAAAAAATCAGGAAAAATTCAGGAAAAATCAGGAAAAACTCAGAAAAAATTGGGGAAAAATCAGGAAAAATCAGGAAAAATCCAGGAAAAACCCAGGAAAGTTCCAGAACCCACCCCAACCCCCCGTTTAACCCTCACCTTGCCGCCTCTGCAGCCGCCTCTCCAGCGGCGCCGGCAGCTCGGCGTGGCTGACGCGGCAGACGAAGGCGGCGCCGCTCTCCCAGTCGCCGGCGGCCAGCGGCAGCTCGCTGGCGGCCGAGAAGGTCCCGTTGAACTGGGGGGTGACCCGCAGGGGGAGGGGCGGGCTGAGGTGGCCGCCGGACTCGCGGCTCCAGGCCACGGCCAGGCCCTCGTCGCTGGGCAGGCTGGTGACCAGGCACAGCAGCTTGGGGGTCTGGTTGATGTAGAGGTCCGAGGGGGACGGCGGGAGGACGAAGGTGCGGATCTGGCTGGTGGTGGGGGCTGGGGGGAGAGAGGAGACGGGGGTTGGAGGACACGGAATTCGAGGTGGGGTGGAGTTGGAGAGGTTGGAGAACCTCAAAAGTTGGGTTTGGGGTCTTGGAGAACCTCAAAAGTTGAGGTTGGGTTGGGTTGGAGATGTTGGAGAACCCAAAATTTGGTTTGGAGTTGAGTTTGGGGGGTTGGAGAACCCAAAATTTGAGGTTGGGTTGGGTTGGAGATCTTGGAGAACCTCAGAAGTTGGGTTGAGGTCTTGGAGAACCCAAAATTCGAGGTTGGGTGGGGTTGGAGACCTTGGAGAACCCAAAATTTGGGTTTGGGGTCTTGGAGAACCTCAAAAGTTGGGTTTGGGTTGGGTTTGGGGTCTTGGAGAACCCAAAATTTGAGGTAGGGTGGGGCTGGAGGTCTTGGAGAACCCAAAATTTGAGGTTGGGTTGGGTTGGAGGAGTTGGAGACTCCAAAATTTGGTTTGGGTTGGGTTTGGGATCTTGGAGAACCTCAAAATTTGGATTTGGGGTCTTGGAGAACCCAAAATTCGAGTTTTTGTTGGGTTTGGGGTCTTGGAGAACCTCAAAAGTTGAGTTGAGGTCTTGGAGAACCCAAAATTTGAGTTTGGGGTCTTGGAGAACCCAAAATTTGAGGTTGGGTGGGGTTGGAGACCTTGGAGAACCCAAAATTTGAGTTTGGGGTCTTGGAGAACCCAAAATTCGAGTTTTTGTTTGGTTTGGGGTCTTGGAGAACCTCAAAAGTTGAGTTGAGGTCTTGGAGAACCCAAAATTTGAGGTTGGGTGGGGTTGGAGGTCTTGGAGAACCCAAAATTTGGTTTGGAGTTGAGTTTGGGAGGTTGGAGAACCCAAAATTCGAGTTTTTGTTGAGTTTGGGGTCTTGGAGAACCTCAAAAGTTGAGTTGAGGTCTTGGAGAACCCAAAAGTTGGTTTGGAGTTGAGTTTGGGGTCTTGGAGAACCCAAAATTTGGGTTTGGGGTCTTGGAGAACCCAAAATTCGAGGTTGGGTGGGGTTGGAGATCTTGGAGAACCCAAAATTTGGGTTTTTGTTGGGTTCGGGGTCTTGGAGAACCTCAAAAGTTGAGTTGAGGTCTTGGAGACTCCAAAAGTTGAATTTGGGTTGGGTTTGGAGGTCTTGGAGAACCCAAAATTTGGTTTGGAGTTGGATTTGGGGTCTTGGAGAACCCAAAATTCAAGTTTTTGTTGAGTTTGGGGTCTTGGAGAACCTCAAAAGTTGAGTTGGGTTTGGATTTGAGATCTTGGAGAACCCAAAATTCAAGGTTGGGTGGGGTTGGAGATCTTGGAGAACCCAAAATTTGGTTTGGAGTTGAGTTTGGGAGGTTGGAGAACCCAAAATTGGGTTTGGGTTGGATTTGGGGTCTTGGAGAACCTCAAAAGTTGAGTTGAGGTCTTGGAGAACCCAAAATTTGGTTTGGGTGGGGTTGGAGGTCTTGGAGAACCCAAAATTTGGGTTTTTGTTGGGTTGGAGGAGTTGAAGAACCCAAAATTTGGGTTTGGGTTGAGTTTGGGATCTTGGAGAACCCAAAATTTGGGTTTGGGTTGGGTTTGGGGTCTTGGAGAACCTCAAAAGTTGAGTTGAGGTCTTCGAGAACCCAAAATTTGAGGTTGGGTGGGGTTGGAGACCTTGGAGAACCCAAAATTTGGTTTGGGTTGGGTTTGGGGTCTTGGAGAACCTCAAAAGTTGAGTTGAGGTCTTGGAGAACCCAAAATTTGGTTTGGAGTTGAGTTTGGGAGGTTGGAGAACCCAAAAGTTGGGTTTGGGTTGGGTTTGGGGTCTTGGAGAACCCAAAATTTGAGGTTGGAATGATGGGAGAACCCAAAATTTGGGTTTGGGTTGGATTCAGGGTCTTGGAGAACCTCAAAAGTTGGGTTGGAGTTGGGTTGGAGAGGTTGGAGACTCCAAAAGTTGGGTTTTTGTTGAGTTTGGGGTCTTGGAGAATCTCAAAAGTTGAGTTGGGGTCTTGGAGAACCCAAAAGTTGAGGTTGGGTGGGGTTAGAGGTCTTGGAGAACCCAAAATTCGAGGTTGGGTGGGGCTGGAGAAGTTGGAGAACCCAAAATTTGGGTTTGGGGTCTTGGAGAACCTCAGAAGTTGAGTTGGGGTCTTGAAGAACCCAAAATTCAAGGTTGGGTGGAGTTGGAGGTCTTGGAGAACCCAAAATTTGGGTTGGAGGTCTTGGAGAACCCAAAATTCGAGGTTGGGTTGAGTTTGGGAGGTTGGAGAACTCCAAAATTTGGTTTGGAGTTGGGTTCGGGGTCTTGGAGAACCTCAAAAGTTGAGTTGGGGTCTTGGAGAACCCAAAATTTGGGTTCGGGGTCTTGGAGAACCTCAAAAGTTGGGTTTGGGTTGGGTTTGGGGTCTTGGTGAACCCAAAATTTGGGTTTTTGTTGAGTTTGGGGTCTTGGAGAACCTCAAAAGTTGAGTTGAGTTTGGATTTGAGATCTTGGAGAACCCAAAATTCAAGGTTGGGTGGGGTTGGAGATCTTGGAGAACCCAAAATTTGGTTTGGAGTTGAGTTTGGGAGGTTGGAGAACCCAAAATTTGAATTTGGGTTGGGTTTGGGGTCTTGGAGAACCCAAAATTTGGGTTTTTGGTCTTGGAGAACCTCAAAAGTTGAGTTGAGGTCTTGGAGAACCCAAAATTTGGTTTGGAGTTGGGTTGGAGGTCTTGGAGAACCCAAAATTTGGGTTTGGGGTCTTGGAGAACCCAAAATTCGAGGTTGGGTGGGGTTGGAGATCTTAGAGAACCCAAAATTTGGTTTGGGTTGGGTTCGGGGTCTTGGAGAACCCAAACCCCAAATTTTGGTCAATTTTAGGACCTTCAAGACCCCAAAACCCCAAAATTTGGTCAAATTGAAGTTCTCGAGAACGTTGAAGACCCCAAACCCCAAATTTGGTCAAATTCAAGTTCTTGAAGACCCCAAGACCCCAAAATTTGGTCAAATTGAAGTTCTCAAGAACTTTGAAGACCCCAAAACCCAAATTTTGATTAAATTCAAGTTCTTGAAGACCCCAAACCCCAAATTTGATCAAATTCAGGTTCTTGAAGACCCCATGACCCCAAAATTTGGTCAAATTGAAGTTCTCGAGAACCTTGAAGACCCCAAAACCCAAATTTTGGTCATTTTAGGACCTTGAAGACCCCAAAACCCCAAAATTTGGTCCAATTGAAGTTCTCGAGAACTTTGAAGACCCCAAGACCCCAAAACTTGGTCAAACTGAAGTTCTCGAGAACTTTGAAGACCCCAAAACCCAAATTTTGATTAAATTCAAGTTCTTGAAGACCCCAAACCCCAAATTTGGTCAAATTCAGGTTCTTGAGGACCCCAAACCCCGAAATTTGGTCAAATTGAAGTTCTCGAGAACTTTGAAGACCCCAAAACCCAAATTTTGATTAAATTCAAGTTCTTGAAGACCCCAAAACCCCAAAATTTGGTCAAATTGAAGTTCTCGAGAACTTTGAAGACCCCAAAACCCCAAAATTTGGTCAAATTCAAGTTCTTGAAGACCCCAAGACCCCAAAATTTGATCAAATTGAAGTTCTCGAGAACTTTGAAGACCCCAAAACCCCATTTTTGGTCAAATTGAAGTTCTTGAAGACCCCAAGACCCCAAAATTTGGTCAAATTGAAGTTCTCGAGAACTTTGAAGACCCCAAACCCCCAAAATTTGGTCCAAACTGAAGTTCTCCAGAACTTTGAAGACCCCAAACCCCCGTTTTTGGTGGTTTGAGGACCACGAAGTCCCCTCCTCACCGGCACAGCTGCGCGCCGTCACCTCCTGGAAGCTTCCGGAAGCGGCGTGTCCCACCCGGCAGGAGAAGCTCTGCTCCCTCCACTCGGCCGCGGTGACGTTGAGGCGCGAGGTCACCCGGAAGGTCCCCGGGGCCCGGTCGGGCGTGGCCTCCTCGGTGTGGGCGTGTCCCACCAGGGGGAGGCCGTCCACCAACCAGGTGAGGCTGAGGGTGGGCGGGGCGAAGCCACCGGCCAGGCAGAGGAGCTCCACCAATCCGTGGTCACCGCAGGTCTGGAAGATCTCCAGGGTGGGCGGGTGGACCTTGGTGGTGGCTGTGGAGGAGGTGGTGAGGTCATCAATGAGGTCATGGAGAAAGGGGCGGGGTCTCGGAGGTGTGGGCGGGGCTTGGAGGACCTACCTGGGGTGGTGGTGGTGGTGGGGGTGGAGGTCACGGGAAGGTCGCGGGCCGGTGGGAGGAGAGGCCTGGAGGTGCCTGATGGGGGGTGGGGGGAGGAGATGGAGGGGTGGGGTGGGACCTCCTGAGGTGGAGGGACCTCGAGGGGTGGAGGAAGCTCCAGGGTGGAGAACCTCAAAGTTGAGGAACCTCAAGGTTGGAGGACCTCAGGGAGGTTGGAGGACCTTGAGGGTGGAGGAACCTCAAAGTTGGAGAACCTCGAAGTTGAGGGACCTCAACTTTGGAGAACCTCAAGGTTGGAGGACCTCGATGTTGGAGAACCTCAAAGTTGAGGGACCTCAAGGTTGGAGAACCTCAACTTTGGAGAACCTCGAGGTTGAGGGACCTCAAAGTTGAGGAACCTCGAGGTTGGAGAACCTCAAGGAGGTTGGAGGACCTCAAAGTTGGAGAACCTCGAGGTTGGAGGACCTCAAGGACGTTGGAGGACCTCCAGGGGTGGAGGAACCTCCAAGGTGGAGAACCTCCAGGAGGTTGGAGAACCTCAAAGTTGGAGAACCTCAAGGTTGGAGAACCTCCAGGAGGTTGGAGAACCTCAAGTTTGGAGAACCTCAAAGTTGAGGGACCTCAAAGTTGAGGGACCTCAAGGTTGGAGAATCTCGAGGTTGGAGAACTTCAAGGAGGTTGGAGGACCTCAAGGACGTTGGAGAACCTCAAAGTTGAGGGACCTCAATGAGGGTGGAGAACCTCAAAAAGGTTGGAGAACCTCAAGGTTGAAGAACCTCGAAGTTGAGGGACCTCGAGGTTGAGGGACCCCAACTTTGGAGAACCTCGAGGTTGGAGAACCTCAAGGAGGTTGGAGAACCTCAAGGTTGGAGAACCTGGAGGTTGGAGAACCTCAAGGTTGGAGAACCTGGAGGTTGGAGAACCTCAAGGTTGGAGGACCTCAAAGTTGAGGGACCTCAATGAGGGTGGAGAACCTCAAAAAGGTTGGAGGACCTCAAGGTTGGAGAACCTCGAAGTTGAGGGACCTCGAGGTTGAGGGACCCCAACTTTGGAGAACCTCGAGGTTGGAGGACCTCAAGGAGGTTGGAGAACCTCAAGTTTGGAGAACCTCGAGGTTGGAGGACCTCAAGGTTGGAGGACCTCAAAGTTGGAGGACCTCAAAGTTGAGGGACCTCAATGAGGGTGGAGAACCTCAAAAAGGTTGGAGGACCTCAAGGTTGAAGAACCTCAAAGTTGAGGGACCTCAAGGTTGGAGAAGCTCAAGTTTGGAGAACCTCAAGGTTGGAGGACCTCAAGGAGGTTGGAGAACCTCAAAGTTGGAGAACCTCGAAGTTGAGGGACCTCAACTTTGGAGAATCTCGAGGTTGGAGGGACCTCAAGGTTGGAGAACCTTGAGGGTGGAGGGACCTCAAGGTTGGACCAAGGTTGGAGAAACTCAAGGTCCAAGAACCTCAAGGGGGTTGGAGAACCTCGAGGTTGGGTCAAGTTTGGAGAACCTCAGGGTTGAAGAACCTCGAACCTGGAGAACCTCAGACCTGGAGAACCTCAAGTCTGGAGAGCCTCAACCTTGGAGGAACCTTTGAGGAACCCTGGAGTAACCTTTGAGTAACCTTGGAGGAACCTTTGAGGAACCTTGGAGGAACCTTGGAGGAACCTTTGAGGAACCTTTGAGGAACCTCTGAGGAACCTCTGAGGAACCTTTGAGGAACCTTTGAGGAACCTTTGAGGAACCTTGGAGGAACCTTTGAGGAACCTTGGAGGAACCCTGGAGTAACCTTGGAGGGGGCGTGGTCAAGGAGAAGACCACGCCCCCCTCTCCTTTCATGGGGTGGGCGGGGCTTGGACCTACCTGGGGCGGAGCTTTGGGAGGTCCCGGTGGGGGCGGGGCTGGAGGTCCCGGGGGTGGGCGGAGCTTGGGGGGGGGGAGGGGCGGGGTCAAGGCCACGCCCCCTTCCCCTCCCCCGAGGGATTTTGGGGGGATTTGGGGCCTTTTGGAGACCCGAAAATTCCAATTTTTGGTCAATTTGGGGACCCCAAAAAATCCCCAAAAAAATCCCCAAAAAATCCCAAATTTTGGTCAATTTGGGGACACCAAAAATTCCAATTTTTGGTCAATTTTAGGACCTCAAAAATCCCAAATTTTGGTCAATTTGAGAACCAAAAAAACCCCAAAAAATCCCAAATTTTGGTCAATTTGAGAACCAAAAAAACCCCAAAAAATCCCAAATTTTGGTCAATTTGAGAACCAAAAAAACCCCAAAAAATCCCAAATTTTGGTCAATTTGGGGACACCAAAAATCCGAAATTTTGGTCAATTTTAGGACCTAAAAATTCCAATTTTTGGTCAAGTTTTGAGACACCAAAAATCCCAAAAAAATCCCAAAAATTCCCAAATTTTGGTCAATTTGGGGACACCAAAAATCCCAAATTTTGGTCAATTTTAAGACCCCAAAAATTCCAAATTTTGGTCAATTTTAGGACCCAAAAAACCCCAAAAAAATCACAATTTTTGGTCAATTTTAAGACCCAAAAAATCCCAAAAAATCCCAATTTTAGGTCAATTTTAGGACCAAAAAATTCCAAAAAATTCCCAAATTTTGGTCCATTTTAAGACCCCAAAAAATCCAATTTTTGGTCAATTTTAGGACCAAAAAACCCCAAAAAAATCCCAAAAAATTCCCAATTTTTGGTCAATTTTAAGACACCAAAAATTCCAATTTTTGGTCAATTTTAGGACCAAAAAAGCCCAAAAAAATCCCAAATTTTGGTCAATTTTAGGACCCAAAAATCCCAATTTTTGGTCAATTTTAGGACCTCAAAAATCTCAAATTTTGGTCAATTTGGGGACACCAAAAATTCCAAATTTTGGTCAATTTTAGGACCAAAAAAACCCAAAAAAATCCCAAATTTTGGTCAATTTTAAGACCTCAAAAATCCCAAATTTTGGTCAATTTTAGGACCTCAAAAATTCCAAATTTTGGTCAATTTGGGGACCTCAAAAAACCCCCAAAAAATCCCAAAAAAATCCCAAATTTTGGTCAATTTGGGGACACCAAAAATTCCAAATTTTGGTCAATTTTAGGACCCAAAAAACCCCAAAAAATCCCAATTTTTGGTCAATTTTTGGTCAATTTTAAGACCCAAAAAATTCCAATTTTTGGTCAATTTTAGAATCACAAAATTCCCGATTTTTGGTCAATTTTAGGACCAAAAAAAACCCCAAAAAATCCAATTTTTTTGTCAATTTTAGGACCAAAAAATTCCAAAAAAATTCCCAAGTTTTGGTCAATTTTAAGACACCAAAAATTCAAATTTTTGGTCAATTTTAAAACCCAAAAATCCCAAATTTTTGGTCCATTTTAGAACCCCAAAAACCCCCCAAAAAACCCCCAAAAAATTCCAATTTTTGGTCAATTTCAGGACCCCAAAAATTCCAAATTTTGATCAATTTTAGGACCTGAAAATTCCAATTTTTGGTCAATTTTAGGACCCAAAAAACCCCAAAAAAATCCCAAAAAATCCCAAATTTTGGTGAATTTGGGGACACCAAAAATTCCAATTTTTGGTCAATTTTAGGACCAAAAAAACCCAAAAATCCCAAAAAAATCCCAAAAATTCCAATTTTTGGTCAATTTGGGGACCTCAAAAAACCCCAAAAAAATCCCAAAAAATTCCCAAATTTTGGTCAATTTTAGGACCCAAAAATTCCAAATTTTGATCAATTTTAGGACCTGAAAATTCCAATTTTTGGTCAATTTTAGGACCCAAAAAACCCCAAAAAAATCCCCAAAAATCCCAAATTTTGGTGAATTTGGGGACACCAAAAATTCCAATTTTTGGTCAATTTTAGGACCAAAAAAACCCAAAAAATCCAAAAAAATCCCAAATTTTGGTCAATTTTAGGACCAAAAAACCCCAAAAAAATCCCAAATTTTGGTCAATTTTTGGTCAATTTTGAGAACCCCAAAATTTCAATTTTTGGTCAATTTGGGGGCCTCAAAAAACCCCCAAAAATCCCAAATTTTGGTCAATTTTAAGACCTCAAAAATCCCAAATTTTGGTCAATTTGAGAACCAAAAAAACCCAAAAAATCCCAAATTTTGGTCAATTTTTGGTCAATTTTAGGACCCAAAAAACCCCAAAAAAATCCCAAAAAATCCCAAATTTTGGTCAATTTTAAGACCCCCAAAAAATCCAATTTTTGGTCAATTTTAGGACCCCAAAAACCCCCAAAAAACCCCCAAAAAATCCCAAATTTTGGTCAATTTTTGGTGAATTTTAGAACCTCAAAAATCCCCAAAAAAACCCCCAAAAATTCAAAATTTTGGTCAATTTGGGGACCCCAAAAATTCCAATTTTTGGTCAATTTTAGGACCTCAAAAATCTCAAATTTTGGTCAATTTGAGAACCAAAAAAACCCAAAAAATCCCAAATTTTGGTCAATTTTTGGTCAATTTTAGGACCCAAAAAAATCCCAAAAAAATTCCCAAAAATTCCCAAATTTTGGTCAATTTCAGGACCCAAAAAACCCCAAAAAAATCCCAAATAATCCCAAATTTTGGTCAATTTTAAGACCCCCAAAAAATCCAATTTTTGGTCAATTTTAGGACCCAAAAAAATCCCCCAAAAAACCCAAAAAATCCCAAATTTTGGTCAATTTTTGGTCAATTTTAAGACCCCAAAAATCCCAAATTTTGGTCAATTTTTGGTGAATTTTAGAGCCCCAAAAATCCCCCCCAAAAAACCCCAAAAATTCCAAATTTTGGTCAATTTGGGGACCCCAAAAAACCCCAAAAAACCCCAAAAAAATCCCCAAAATTCCAAATTTTGGTCAATTTTAAGACCCCAAAAATTCCAAATTTTAATCAATTTTAGGACCTAAAAAATTCCAATTTTTAGTCAATTTTAAGACCCAAAAATTCCAATTTTTGGTCAATTTAGAACCCCCAAAAATCCCCAAAAAAACCCAAATTTTGACCAAATTCACCCCAAAAACCCCAAACTTTGGTCAATTTCACCCCCAAAAACCCAAATTTTGACGAATTTCACCCCAAAAACCCCCAAAAACCCCAAAAAAACCCCAAAACCCCAAAAAACCCCAAAAATCCCCAGCCCTGCCTCAGTTTCCCCCCTCCCCGCCCCTCCCCCACTCACCCGCCACCTCCACACTTCCGGTTTTCCCCGTGGCTCCGTGCCGGAAGTGACATCGGTAACTTCCGGTGGCCGCTTCCGGGATCGGCAGCCGACTTCCGGCGAGGAAAGTTCCGGAAGCCGCGCGCACCTGGGGGAGGGGGGAGGGGCCGGAAGTGGGGGAGGGGTCCCAGCTGAGGGTGAGGGGGGGAGGGAAGAAGCCGGAAGCGAGGCAGATGACGTCACTTCCGGGGGTGGAGCCGCAGGAAGTGAGGGCGGAGAGGGAGGGGGGGGAGGGGCGGACTGGGGGGGGGGGGAGGGGAGAGAGAGAAAAGGGGGGGGAGGGGTTAAAATGGGGGGAGGGGCCCCGTGGAAAATTCCAGAAGGAATTTCCTGCCCCATAGAAAATTCTAGAAGGGAATTCCTGCCCCATAGAAAAGGCTCTGCCCCATAGAAAGTTCCGGAAGGAAATTCCTGCCCCATAGAAAATTCTCTGCCCCATAGAAAGTTCCAGAAGGAATTCCTGCCCCATAGAAAATTCTATGGGGAGTCTCTGCCCCATAGAAAATTCTGGAAGGAGTTTCTGCCCCATAGAAAAGGCTCTGCCCCATAGAAAATTCTAGAAGGATTTTCCTGCCCCATAGAAAAGGCTCTGCCCCGTAGAAAGTTCCGGAAGGAAATTCCTGCCCCATAGAAAATTCCGGAAGGAATTCCTGCCCCATAGAAAATTCTCTGCCCCATAGAAAATTCAAGAGGGGATTTCCTGCCCCATAGAAAATTCTGGAAGGAAGTTCTGTCCCATAGAGACCCCTCTGCCCCATAGAAAGTTCTGGAAGGATTTTCCTGCCCCATAGAAAAGGCTCTGCCCCATAGAAAGTTCCAGAAGGAATTTCCTGCCCCATAGAAAGTTCCAGAAGGATTTTCCTGCCCCATAGAAAATTCCGGAAGGAGTTTCTGCCCCATAGAAAATTCTCTGCCCCATAGAAAATTCCGGAAGGAAATTCCTGCCCCATAGAAAATTCTCTGCCCCATAGAAAGTTCTAGAAAAGAATTTCTGCCCCATAGAGACTCCTCTGCCCTATAGAAAACCCTATGGGGAATTTCCTGCCCCATAGGTGACCCTATAAGGAGCCTCTGCCCCATAGAAAATGCTATGGGGAACTTCTGCCCCATAGAAAATTCGATAGGGAAGTTCTGCCCCATAGAAAAGGCTCTGCCCCATAGAAAATCCTATAGGGGACTTCCTGCCCCATAGGGAGGCTCAGCCCCATAGAAAACTCCATAGAGACCTCTCTGACCCATAGAAAATCCTATAGGGAGCCTCTGCCCCATAGAAAACCCCACAGAGACCTCCCTGCCCCATAGAAAATCCCATAGGGGATCTCCTGCCCTATAGGGAAATTCTGCCCCATAGAAAATCCTCCAGAGATCCCCCTGCCCCATAGAACCAGTCGGACCCATAGGAAAGTCTATAAGGACCCTCCTGCCCCACAGATCACGTCCTGCCCCATAGATCCTCCTGCCCCACAGCAAACCCCCCTGCCCTATAGCAACCCCCCCGCCCCATAGATCCTCCTGCCCCATAGATCTTCCTGCCCCATAGCAAACCCCCCTGCCCCATAGATCTTCCTGCCCCATAGCAAGCCCCCCTGCCCCATAGGTCCTCCTGCCCCATAGATCCTCCTGCCTCATAGATCTTCCTGCCCTATCGATCCTCCTGCCCCATAGCAAACCCCCTGCCCTATAGATCCTCCTGCCCCATAGCAAACCCCCTGCCCTATAGCAAACCCCCCTGCCCCATAGATCTTCCCGCCCTATAGATCCTCCTGCCCCATAGATCTTCCTGCCCCATAGCAAACCCCCCTGCCCTATAGCAACCCCCCTGCCCCATAGATCCTCCTGCCCTATAGATCCTCCTGCCCCATAGATCCTCCTGCCCCATAGCAAATCCCCCTGCCCTATAGATCCTCCTGCCCTATAGCAAACCCCCCTGCCCTATAGATCCTCCTGCCCCATAGATCCTCCTGTCCCGTAGCAAACCCCCCTGCCCTATAGATCCTCCTGCCCCATAGCAAACCCCTCTGCCCCATAGATCCTCCTGCCCCATAGATCCCCTGCTCTTTAAAGACCCTATAGCACAGCTTGGGGCGACCCTGCCCCATAGTGATCCCTGCCCCATAGCGACCGCCCTACTCTATAGGGATCCTATAGCACAGCTTGGGCACCCCCTGCCCCATAGCGATCCTGCCCCACAGATCCCCTGCCCCATAGCGACCACCCTACTCTATAGAGACCCTACAGTACAGCTCGGGGACCCCCTGCCCCATAGATCCCCCTGCCCCATAGATCCCCCTGCCCCATAGCAGCCCCCCTACTCTATAGGGACCCTACAGGACAGCTTGGGGCGACCCTGCCCCATAGCAAACCCTGCCCCATAGATCCCCGTGCCCCAGAGATCCTGACCCACAGATCCCCTGCCCCATAGCGACCGCCCTGCTCTATAGGGACCCTACAGTACAGCTCGGGGACCCCCTGCCCCATAGATCCCATCCTGCCCCATAGCGACCGCCTTGCTCTATAGAGACCCTACAGTACAGCTCAGGGACCCCCTGCCCCATAGATCCCCCTGCCCCATAGATTCCCCTGCCCCATAGGAGCAGCTTAGTGACCCCCTGCCCCATAGCAGCCCCCCTACTCTATAAGGACCCTACAGTACAGCTTGGGCACCTCCTGCCCCATAGATCCCATCCTGCCCCATAGATCCCCCTACTCTATAAGAACCCTACAGTACAGCTCAGGGAGACCCTGCCCCATAGATCCCATCCTGCCCCATAGATCCCATCCTGCCCCATAGCAGCCCCCCTACTCTATAGGGATCCTACAGTACAGCTCGGGGACCCCCTGCCCCACATCTCTGCCCCACAGATCCCACCCTGCCCTATAGAGACCTCATAGATCCCCCCCACCCCATAGATCCCCCCAGCCCCACAGATCTGCCCCATAGATCCTTTCTCTGCCCCATAGCCACCCCAAAACCCCCGCCTCATAGCTCTGCCCCACAGATCTGCCCCATAGATCCCCACAGCCTCACAGATCTGCCCCATAGATCCTTTCTCTGCCCCATAGCGACTCCAAAACCCCCGCCTCATAGATCTGCCCCATAGATCTGCCCCATAGATTCTCCTGCCCCACAGATCTGCCCCATAGATCCCCACAGCCTCACAGATCTGCCCCATAGATTCTCCTGCCCCATAGATCCTTCCTCTGCCCCATAGATCTGCCCCACAGATCCTTCCTCTGCCCCATAGATCCTCCAGCCCCACAGATCTGCCCCATAGATTCTCCTACCCCATAGATCTGCCCCATAGATCCTCACAGCCTCACAGATCTGCCCCATAGATCCTTCCTCTGCCCCACAGATCCTTTCTCTGCCCCATAGATCTGCCCCACAGATCCTTCCTCTGCCCCATAGATTCTCCTACCCCATAGATCTGCCCCACAGATCCTTCCTCTGCCCCATAGATTCTCCTGCCCCACAGATCTGCCCCACAGATCCTTCCTCTGCCCCATAGATTCTCCTGCCCCACAGATCTGCCCCACAGATCCTTCCTCTGCCCCATAGATTCTCCTGCCCCACAGATCTGCCCCATAGATCCTTCCTCTGCCCCATAAATCTGCCCCATAGATTCTCCTGCCCCATAGATCTGCCCCATAGATCCTTCCTCTGCCCCACAGATCCCCCCCCATCCCCTCCTCACCTGCCCCACTCTCGGCTCCTTCTGCCCCACGGCGGCTCCGGCTGCTGCCCCTCCCCCACCCCTTCCCTTTCCCCTCCCCCCTCCCGCCCCTCCCCCACCCCCAACTTCCCCTTTCGGGGGGGCCCCAAAAAAACCCAAAACCGATCCCAGAGCTCCCCCCGGTGGCAAAATCTGGGAATTTCGCCCCAAAATTTCCCAATTTTTCAACGTTTTATCCCAAATTTCCTCCCCCAAAAATTCAAATTTTATCCCAAATTTCCTCCCCCAAAATTCCCAATTTTTTTGTCGCTTCATCCCAAATTTTTCCCCAAAAAAATTCAAATTTTATCCCAGATTTCCTCCCCAAAAATTCCCAATTTTTCCCCATTTTATCTCAAATTTCCTCCCCCAAAATTCCCATTTTTTTTCGTCGCTTCGTCCCAAATTTTTCCCCAAAAACTCCAAATTTTCCACCATTTTTTCCCAAATTTTCCCCTCAAAAAATTCTCAATTTTTCACCATTTTTATCCCAAATTTCTCCCCCCAAAATTCCCATTTTTTCACTGTTTTTATCCCAAATTTTCCCCCAAAAAATTCCCAATTTTCCCCCATTTTTATCCCGATTTTCCTCCCCAAAATTCCCTTTTTTTTCCCGTCCTTTCATCCCAAATTTTTCCCCAAAAATTCCAATTTTTCACCGTTTTATCCCAAATTTCCTCCCCCAAAATTCCCATTTTTTTTTCGTCCCTTCGTCCCAAATTTTTCCCCAAAAAATCCAAATTTTCCACCATTTTTTCCCATATTTTCCCCTCAAAAAATTCTCAATTTTTCACCATTTTTATCCCAAATTCCTTCCCCAAAATTCCCAATTTTTTCGGTCCCTTCATCCCAAATTTTTCCCACAAAAAAAATCCAAATTTTCCCCATTTTTATCCCAAATTTTTCCCCCAAAAATTTCCCAATTTTTCACCGTTTTTATCCCAATTTTCCTCCCCAAAATTCCCTTTTTTTCCATCCCTTCATCCCAAATTTTTCCCCCCCAAAAAATCCAAATTTTCCCCGTTTTTATCCCAAATTTCCCCCCAATAATTTCCCAATTTTCCCCATTTTTTCCCCAATTTTCCTCCCCAAAAATTCCCGTTTTTTCACCATTTTATCCCAATTTTTCCCCAAAAAAATTCCAATTTTTGCCGTTTTTATCCCAGTTTTCCGCCCCAAAATTCCTTTTTTTTCTGTTGCTTCATCCCAAATTTTTCCCCCAAAAATTCCAATTTTTCACCGTTTTATCCCAAATTTTCCTCCCCCAAAATTCCCAATTTTTCACAGTTTTATCCCAAATTTTCCCCCCAAAAATTCAAATTTTATCCCAAATTTCCTCCCCCAAAATTCCCAATTTTTTCGGTCCCTTCATCCCAAATTTTTCCCCCCAAAAAATCCAAATTTTCCCCGTTTTTATCCCAATTTTCCTCCCCAAAAATTTCCCAATTTTTCCCCCTTTTATCCCAAATTTTTCCCCCCCAAAAAATTCAAATTTTATCCCAAATTTCCCCCCAAAAATTCCCAATTTTTCACCTTTTTTCCCCCAAATTTCCACCCCCAAAATTCCCATTTTTTTCCCTCCCTTCCTCCCAAATTTTCCCTCCCCCGAATTTCCCAATTTTCCCCTTTTTAATCCCAAAATTTCCGTTGGTTTTTTTTTTCTTCTCCTTCTTCCGGTCCAAGCCCCGCCCCCTCGGGGGCCGCAGCCAATCAGGAGCCGCCGGATCCGCCCGGGAGCCAATCGGGAGCTTCGGTCCAGCAGGGGGCGGAGTCTGCGGGTAAAGGCGGGAATTTGGGGGAATTCTGGGAATTCCGGGGAATTCTGGGAATTTTGGGGAATTTTTGGGAATTTTTTGGGAATTTTGGGGAATTTTGGGAATTTTTTGGGAATTTTTTGGGAATTTTGGGGAATTTTGGGGGAAATTTGGGAATTTTGGGGGAATTTTGGGGAAATTTGGGGGAATTTGGGGGAATTTTGGGGAAATTTGGGGGAATTTGGGAGATTTTTGGGAATTTTGGGAATTTTCAGGAAATTTGGGGGAATTTTGGGGGAAATTTTGGGGATTTTGGGGCAATTTTTGGGAATTTTGGGGAATTTTTGGGAATTTTTGGGGCATTTTTGGAAATTTTTGGGAATTTTGGGGGAAATTTGGGGGAATTTGGGGGAATTTTGGAGGAATTTTGGGAATTTTGGAGGAATTTTGGGGGATTTTGGGGAATTTTGGGGATTTTGGGGGGAAATTGAGGAATTTTTGGGGAATTTTGGGCAATTTGGGGGAATTTTGGGGGAATTCTGGGAATTTTGAGGGAATTTTGGGGGAAATTCGGGAATTTTGGGCAATTTCGGGGAATTTTGGGGGAATTCCGGGAATTTTGAGGGAATTTTGGGGAATTTTGGGGGATTTTTTGGAATTTTGGGGGAAATTTGGGAAATTTTTGGGAAATTTTTGGGGGAATTGGGGGGATTTCTTTTATTTTTGGGAATTTCAGGGAATTTTGGGGAATTTTGGGGAATTTTTGGGGATTTTTGGGATTTTTTGGGGAATTTTCAGGAAATTTGGGGGAATTTTTGGGAAAATTTGGGAATTTTGGGGGAATTTTGGGGGAAATTTGGGGAATTTTGAGGGAATTTTTGGGAATTTCGGGGATGTTTAGGAAATCTGGGGAAAATTTGGGCAATTTCGGACAATTTCAGGGAATTTTGGGAATTTTTAAGCATTTTCAGGGAGATTCGGGGAAATTCGGGGAATTTGGGGAATTTTGGGGGAATTTTGGGAATTTTGGGGGAAATTTTGGGAATTTTGGGCAATTTCAGGGAATTTTGGGGGGATTGAAGAAAATTTGGGGAATTTTGGGGAATTTTGGGGAAAATTTGGGGATTTTGGGGAATTTTGGGGGAATTTTGGGGAATTTGGGAGCTGGGACCAGTCCAAACTGGTCTGAACTGGTTTAAACTGGTTTAAACTGGTTCTGACTGGTCTGGACTGGGAATGGTGGGGCTGGGACTGGTCTGAACTGGTTTAAACTGGTCCGGACTGGTTCAGACTGGTTCTGACTGGTTTGGACTGGTCCAGACTGGTCTAAACTGGTTTGGACTGGTTTAAACTGGTTCTGACTGGTCTAAACTGGTCTGAACTGGTCTGGACTGGTTCTTACTGGTCTGAACTGGGAATGGTAGAGCTGGGACTGGTTCTGACTGGTCTGAACTGGTTCTGACTGGTTTGAACCGGTCTGGACTGGTCTGAACTGGTCTAAACTGGTTTAAACTGGTTCTGACTGGTTTGAACCGGTCTGGACTGGTCTGAACTGGTCTAAACTGGTTTAAACTGGTTCTGACTGGTCTAAACTGGTCTGGACTGGTCTGGACTGGGAATGGTGGAGCTGGGCCTGGTTCTGAACTGGTTTAAACTGGTTCTGACTGGTCTGAACTGGTTCTGGCTGGTTCTGACTGGTCTAAACTGGTTTGGACTGGTTTAAACTGGTCTGAACTGGGAATGGCAGAGCTGGGACTGGGCTGAACTGGTTTAAACTGGTTTGAACTGGTCCAAACTGGTTCTGACTGGTCTAAACCGGTTCTGACTGGTCTGAACTGGTCTAAACTGGTTTGGACTGGTCTGGACTGGTCTGAACTGGGAATGGTAGAGCTGGGACTGGTTCGGACTGGTCTGAACTGGTTTAAACTGGTTCTGACTGGTCTAAACTGGTCTGGACTGGTCTGGACTGGGAATGGTGAGGCTGGGACTGGTTCTGAACTGGTTTAAACTGGTCCGGACTGGTTCTGACTGGTCTGAACTGGTTTAAACTGGTTCTGACTGGTTTGAACCGGTCTGGACTGGTCTGAACTGGTCTAAACTGGTTTAAACTGGTTCTGACTGGTCTAAACTGGTCTGGACTGGTCTGGACTGGGAATGGTGGAGCTGGGCCTGGTTCTGAACTGGTTTAAACTGGTTCTGACTGGTCTGAACTGGTTCTGACTGGTCTAAACTGGTTTGGACTGGTTTAAACTGGTGTGAACTGGGAACGGTGGGGCTGGGACTGGTTCTGACTGGTTTAAACTGGTTTGAACTGGTCTAAACTGGTCTGGACTGGTCTGAACTGGTCCGGACTGGTTCTGACTGGTTTAAACTGGTCTGGACTGGTTCTGACTGGGAATGGTGGAGCTGGGACTGGTTCTGAACTGGTTTAAACTGGTTCTGACTGGTCTAAACTGGTTTTGACTGGTTCTGACTGGTCTAAACTGGTCTGAACTGGTTCTGACTGGTTTGAACTGGTTCTGAACTGGTTCTTACTGGTTTAAACTGGTTCTGACTGGTCTAAACTGGTTCTGACTGGTTCTGACTGGTTCTTACTGGTTTAAACTGGTCTGGACTGGTCTAAACTGGTTTAAACTGGTCTGAACTGGTTTAAACTGGTCTGAACTGGTCTGAACTGGGAGCTCAGGGCAGGGAGGGGCCCCGGCCCGAGGGACCCCAAATTCGGGCGTTTTCAGCCCAAAACGGAGCCGGAAACTCCCAAAAAAATTCAGCCCCAAAATCTCCCAAATTCAGCCCAAAATTCCCCAAAATCCCCAAAATTCCCAAATTCCCCCAAAATTCCCCCAGAATTCCCAAATTCCCCCAAATTCAACCCAAAAATTCCAAAATTTAACCCAAAATTCCCCAAAATTCCCAATTTCAACCCAAAATTCAGCCCAAAATTCCCCCAAATCCCCAAAATTCCCAAATTCAGCCCAAAATTCACCCAAAATCCCCAAAATCTCCCAAATTCAACCCAAAATTCCCCAAATTCAGCCCAAAATTCACCCAAAATCCCCAAAATTCCCAAATTCAACCCAAAATTCACCCAAAATTCCCCAAATTCAACCCAAAATCCCCAAAAACCCCAAAATCTCCCAAATTCAACCCAAAATTCACCCAAAATCCCAAAAATTCCCAAATTCCCCCAAAATTCCCCCAGAATTCCCAAATTCCCCCAAATTCAACCCAAAAAATCCCCAAAATCCCAAAAATTCAACCCAAAATTCACCCAAAATCCCCAAAATTCCCAAATTCCCCCAAAATTCCCCCAGAATTCCCAAATTCAACCCAAAATCCCCAAAAACCCCAAAATCTCCCAAATTCAACCCAAAATTCCCCAAATTCAGCCCAAAATTCACCCAAAATCCCCAAAATTCCCAAATTCAACCCAAAATTCACCCAAAATCCCCCAAATTCAACCCAAAATCCCCAAAATTCCCAAAATCTCCCAAATTCAACCCAAAATTTCCCAAAATCCCCCAAATTCAACCCAAAATTCCCCAAAATTCCCCCAAATCCCCAAAATTCCCAAATTCAACCCAAAATTCACCCAAATTCTCCCAAATTCAGCCCAAAATTCCAAAATTTAACCCAAAATTCCCCAAAATCCCCAAAATCCCTCAAATTCAAACCAAAATCCCCCAAATTCAACCCAAAATCCCGAAATTCCCCAAATTCAACCCAAAATCCCCAAAATCCCCCCAAATTCACCCAAAATTCCCAAATTCAACCCAAAAATCACCAAAATTTAACCCAAAATCCCCAAAATCTCCCAAATTCAACCCAAAATTCCCCAAATTCAGCCCAAAATTCCCAAAATCCCCCAAATTCAACCCAAAAATTCCAAAATTTAACCCAAAATTCCCCAAAATTCCCAAATTCAACCCAAAATCCCCCAAATTCAACCCAAAATCCCCCAAATTCAACCCAAAATTCCCCAAATCCACCCAAAAATCCCAAATTTTTCCCCAAAATTCCCAAATTCAACCCAAAATTCCCCAAATTTTGCCCAAAATCTCCAAAATTCCACCCCAAACTTCCCAAAATCCCCAAAATTCAGCCCAAAATCCCCAAATTCACCCAAAACCTCCCAAATTCAGCCCAAAATTCGGTCCCAAATCCCCCAAATTCAACCTGAAAATCCCAAAATCCCCAAATTCGGCCCCAAATTCCCAAAAATCCCCAATTTCAGCCCAAATCCGAGCCCAGACACCAAAAATGCCCAAATTTCAACAAAAAAACCCCAAAATTCAGGAATTTTACCTCAAATCTTCTCAGGTGAGTCCAGACCAGGTGAGGATTTGTTAAATCTGAGTTTAAATCCCAAAATTGCCCAAATTCCCCCCAAAACTGAACCTAAAAATGCAAAAATCACCCAAAAACCACCAAAATTGCCCAAAATTGTCTAAATTTGACACAAAAATTAGGGTTTTTAACCCAAATCTTCTCAGGTGATCCCAGACCAGGCGAGGATTTGTTAAAACTGAGTTTAAGCCCCAAAATCTCCGAAATTTACCCCAAAACTGAACCTAAAAACTCAAAAATCACCAAAAACACCCAAAATTGCCCAAAATTGTCTAAATTTGACACAAAAATTGGGGTTTTTAACCCAAATCTTCTCAGGTGATTCTGAACCAGGTGAGGATTTGTTAAATCTGAGTTTAAGCCCCAAAATCTCCAAAATTTACCCCAAAACTGAACTTAAAAGCTCAAAAATCACTAAAAACACCCAAAATTGCCCAAAATTGCCCAAATTTGACCCAAAAATTGGTTTTTTTAACCCAAATCTTCACAGGTGATTCCAGACCAGGTGAGGATTTGTTAAAACTGAGTTTAAGCCCCAAAATCTCCAAAATTTACCCCAAAACTGAACCTAAAAATGCAAAAATCACCCAAAAAACACCAAAATTGCCCAAAATTGCACAAATTTGACCCAAAAATTGGAGTTTTTAACTTAAATCTTCACAGGTGATTCCAGACCAGGTGAGGATTTGTTAAAACTGAGTTTAAACCCCAAAATCTCCAAAATTTACCCCAAAACTGAACCTAAAGCTCTAAAATTACTGAAAATCACCTGAATTTACCCAAAATCTCCCCAATTCACCCCAAAACCGAACCTAAAATCTCAAAAATCACCAAAAAAAGCCAAATTTTACCCAAATTTGCCCAAAATCTTCCAAATTCACCCCAAAACTGAACTTAAAAATGGAAAAATCACCAAAAAATGCCCAAATTTACCCAAATTTGCCCAAAATCTCCCAAATTCACCCCAAAATCAAACTTAAAACTCAAAAATCACCAAAAAATGCCAAATTTTACCCAAATTTGCCCAAAATCTCCCAAATTCACCCCAAAATCAAACCTTAAAACTCAAAAATCACCAAAAAATGCCAAATTTTACCCGAATTTGCCCAAAATCTCCCAAATTCACCCCAAAACTGAACTTAAAAACCCAAAAATCACCAAAAACGCCCCAAATTTCCCCCAAAACCGCCCCAAATTTGCCCAAAATCGCCCAAATTCACCCCAAATTCTCCCACCTGAGGCTGGCCCGAGGGAGGGGGCGTGGCCGCCGTGACGTCAGCGATGACGTCACTCCCAGACGGGGCGTGGCCTGGGTCAAAAACCGCGATTTCCTGGAGTTGTTTTTGAGGTTTTTTTTGGGGAAATTTTGGGGTTTTTGGGGTTTTTTGGGGGGGCGGGGCTCGTTATGCAAATTAGGCGGGGTTTTCCCGCCAAAATAAGCCACGCCCACCCCCGGTTTTCCCGCCTTTTTTTCGTGAGGGGAACGGCGGCCATTTTGAATCCAATTTATTTTGGGTTTTTAATTAAGGTTTTAATTAAGATTTTAATTAAGATTTTAATTCAGATTTTAATTCAGATTTTAATTCAGATTTTAATTAAGATTTTAATTCAGATTGTAATTCAGGTTTTAATTAAGATTTTAATTCAGATTTGAATTCAGATTTTAATTCAGATTTTAATTAAGACTTTAATTAAGGTTTTAAATCAGATTTTAATTCAGATTTTAATTAAGATCTTAATTCAGATTTTAATTCAGATTTTAATTCAGATTTTAATTCAGATTTTAATTAAGATTTTAATTCAGATTTTAATTCGGATTTTAATTCGGATTTTAATTCAGATTTTAATTATGATTTTAATTATGATTTTAATTATGATTTTAATTCAGATTTAATTCAGATTTTAATTCAGATTTTAATTAAGATTTTAATTAAGATTTAAATTCAGATTTAAATTCAGATTTTAATTCAGATTTTAATTAAGAATTTAATTCAGATTTAATTCAGACTTTAATTAAGATTTTAATTAAGATTTTAACTCAGATTTTAATTAAGATTTTAATTCGGATTTTAATTCAGATTTTAATTAGGGTTTTAATTCCAATTTTAATTCAGATTTTAATTAATAATTTAATTAAGAGGCGTGGCCTCCCTTATGCAAATTAGGTTGAAGCCCCGCCCACCCCTGGGAATTTTCCCGCCTTTTTTTCGTGAGGGGAACGTCGGCCATTTTGAATCAAATTTTTTTTTGTTTTGATTCAGATTTTAATTAAGATTTTAATTAAGAGGCGTGGCCTCCTTTATGCAAATTAACCCCCTCCCCCCCCCGAGGTTTTCCCGCCATTTCTCTGTGAGGGTTGTCGGCCATCTTGGATCCAATTTCCGCCATCTTGGATCAATTTTTGGGAGTTTTTTTGGGGCAAATTTGGGCGATTTTTGGTGTTTGGGCTTTTGCCGCCATCTTGGATCCAATTTCCGCCATCTTGGATCGAATTTCCGCCATCTTGGATGGATTTTCCGCCATCTTGGATGGATTTTCCGCCATCTTGGATGGATTTTCAACCATCTTGGCTCAAATTTCGGCCATCTTGGATGGATTTTCCTCCATTTTGGATGGATTTTCCACCATCTTGGATGGATTTTCCGCCATCTTGGATGGATTTTCTGCCATCTTGGCTCAATTTTCGGCCATCTTGGATGGATTTTCCTCCATCTTGGATGGATTTTCCGCCATCTTGGATGGATTTTCGGCCATCTTGGATCAAATTTCGGCCATCTTGGATCAGATTTTTGGGGTTTTTCCGGCGTTTTTTGGGTGTTTTCCACCGGGATTTTTTCCCCCAGGAGTGGGCGTGGCCTCCCTTATGCTAATTACCCCCCTCTCCCCTCAGAGCCCGCCCTCTCCCTTGGTATTTTCCCGCCATTTTCCTGTAGAGCTGTCGGCCATCTTGGTCGGCCATCTTGGTCAGCCATCTTGGTCAGCCATCTTGGTCAGCCATCTTGGTCAGCCATCTTGGTCGGCCATTTTGGTCGGCCATCTTGGTCGGCCATCTTGGTCAGCCATCTTGGTCGGCCATTTTGGTCGGCCATCTTGGCTCAATTTTTTGCCATCTTGGATGGATTTTCCGCCATCTTGGATGGATTTTCCGCCATCTTGGATCAAATTTCGGCCATCTTGGTTTGATTTTCGGCCATCTTGGATCAAATTTCGGCCATCTTGGATCGGATTTTTGGGGTTTTTTGGGTCAAATTTGGGAGTTTTTTAATCGGAATTTTTTCCCCCAGATGTGGGCGTGGCCTCCCTTATGCTAATTACCCCCCTCTCCCCTCAGAGCCCGCCCGCACCCCGGAGCTTTTCCCGCTCTACACCTGCCAGGACTGCGAGGATCAGGTGACCTTCGGCTGCCTGGCTTCCGGTTTTTTCCCGTCGCCGGCCGCCATCACGTGGGAGGGCGTGGCCGAGGGCGGGGCCAGCCGGGAGTTTCCGGAAGTGCTGACGGGCGCCGGCCGCTACGGCTGCAGCTCCCGCGTCACGGTGGGCGTGGCCGAGGCCGAGGGGAGAAACTTCCGGTGCCGGGCGGAGCATCGGGGGAGCAGCGTCAGCATCGACATCGCAGGTGAGCTCACCTGGAGATTTGGGGGGAAAAATGGGGATTTTGGGAAAAAATTGGGGAAATTTAGGTGAAAATTGGGGAAATTTGGGTTAAAATTGGGGATTTTGGGTTAAAATTGGGGATTTTGGGTGAAAATTGAGGATTTTGGGAAAAAATTGGGGATTTTGGGTTAAAATTGGGATTTTGGGTGAAAATTGGGGATATTTGGGTGAAAATTGGGGAAATTTGGGTTAAAATTGGGGATTTTGGGTGAAATTTGGGAAATTTGGGTTAAAATTGGGGAATTTGGGTGAAAATTTGGGATTTTGGGTGAAAATCGGGGATTTTGGGTGAAAATTGGGGTTTTTTTGTGAAAATTCGGGATTTGGGGTGAAAATTGGGGATTTTGGGTTAAAATTGGGAAATTTGGGTTAAAATTGGGGATTTTGGGCGAAAATTGGGGTTTTTTTGTGAAAATTCGGGATTTGGGGTGAAAATTGGGGATATTTGGGTTAAAATTGGGGAAATTTGTGTTAAAATTGGAAATTTGGGTTAAAATTGGGGAAATTTGGGTGAAAATTGGGGAAATTTGGGTTAAAATTGGGATTTTGGGTTAAAATTGGGGATTTGGGTTGAAAATTTGGGATTTTGGGGAAAAAATTGGGGAAATTTGGGTTAAAATTGGGGATTTGGGGTGAAAATTGGGGAATTTGGGTTAAAATTGGGGATTTTGGGTGAAAATTGGGGATTTGGGGTGAAAATTGGGGAAATTTGGGTTAAAATCGGGGATTTGGGGTTAAAAATAGGGATTTTGAGGTTAAAATTGGGGATTTTGGGTAAAAATTGGGGATTTTGGGGTGAAAATTGGGGATTTTGGGAAAAAATTGGGGAAATTTGGGTTAAAATTGGGGATTTTGGTTTAAAATTGGGGATTTTGGGGTGAAAATTGGGGAATTTGGGCAAAAATTGGGGGAATTTGGGTGAAAATTGGGGAAATTTGGGTTAAAATTGGGGATTTGGGGTGAAAATTGGGGAAATTTGGGTTAAAATTGGGGATTTTGGGGTGAAAATTGGGGAAATTTAGGTGAAAATTGGGGAAATTTGTGTTAAAATTGGGAATTTGGGTTAAAATTGGGGAAATTTGGGTGAAAATTGGGGAAATTTGGGTTAAAATTGGGGATTTTGGGTGAAAATTTGGGATTTTGGGGTTAAAATTGGGGATTTGGGGTGAAAATTGGGGATTTTGGGAGTTTTGGGGCACCTGGAGAGGGAAAATTGTGAAAAAATTGGGGGAAAATAGAGAAATTTGGGTTAAAATTGGGGATTTCGGGTGAAAATTGGGGATTTTGGTTGAAAATTGGGGATTTTAGGTGAAATTTGGGAAATTTGGGTTAAAATTGGGGATTTTGGGTTAAAATTGGGGATTTTGGGAGGTTTTGGGGCACCTGGGTGCATCTGAAGGGGAAATTTGGGGGAAAAAATGGAGATTTTGGGTGAAAATTGGGGAATTTGGGTGAAAATTGGAAATTTTGGGTGAAAATTTGGGATTTTGGGTGAAAATTTGGGATTTTGGGTGAAAATTGGGGAAATTTGGGTTAAAATTGGGATTTTGGGAAAAAATTGGGGATTTTGGGTTGAAATTGGAGATTTTGGGTTAAAATTGGGGATTTGGGTTGAAAATTTGGGATTTTGGGGAAAAAATTGGGGAAATTTGGGTTAAAATTGGGGATTTGGGGTGAAAATTGGGGAATTTGGGTTAAAATTGGGGATTTTGGGTGAAAATTGGGGATTTTGAGGTTAAAATTGGGGATTTGGGTTGAAAATTTGGGATTTTGGGGAAAAAATTGGGGAAATTTAGGTGAAAATTGGGGATTTTGGGAAAAAATTGGGGGTTTGGGGTTAAAATTGGCGATTTGGGGTTAAAATTGGGGATTTTGGCCGAAAATTGGGGATTTTGGGTGAAAATTGGGGTTTTTTTGTGAAAATTCGGGATTTGGGGTGAAAATTGGGGATTTTGGGAGTTTTGGGGTACCTGGAGGAGGAAAATGGGGAAATTTGGGGAAAAATTGGGGATTTTGGGTTAAAATTGGGGATTTTGGGGTGAAAATTGGGGATTTGGGGTTAAAATCGGGGATTTTGGGTGAAAATTGGGGTTTTTTTGTGAAAATTCGGGATTTGGGGTGAAAATTGGGGATATTTGGGTTAAAATTGGGGAAATTTGGGTTAAAATTGGGATTTTGGGTGAAAATTGGGGATTTTGGGAGTTTTGGGGCACCTGGAGAGGGAAAATTGTGAAAAAATTGGGGGAAAATAGAGAAATTTGGGTTAAAATTGGGGATTTGGGGTTAAAATTGGGGATTTTGAGTTAAAATTGGGGAAATTTGTGTTAAAATTGGGAATTTGGGTTAAAATTGGGGAATTTGGGTGAAAATTGGGAATTTTAGGGTTAAAATTGGGGAAATTTGGGCTAAAATTGGTATTTTGGGTTAAAATTGGAGATTTTGGGAGATTTTGGGGTACCTGGAAAAGGAAAATGAGGAAAAAGTGGGGAAAACAGTGAAAAAATGGGGAAAAATTGGGAAATTTGGGTTAAAATTGGGGATTTTGGGACATTCTGGGGAGAGAGACCTGGCAGGGATTTTTTAGGGAACACCTGTCCGGGATATTTCAGGATTTTTTTGGGACACCTGTCTGGGATATTTCGGGATTTTTTTGGGACACCTGTCTGGGATTTTTTGGGATTTTTTGGGACACCTGGGTGGGATTTTTGGGACACCTATCCAGGATATTTTGGGAATTTTTTGGCACACCTGTCCAGGATATTTTTGGCATTTTTTTGGGACACCTGTCCAGGATATTTCAGGATTTTTTTGGGACACCTGTCCAGGATATTTCAGGATTTTTTTGGGACACCTGGGTGGGATTTTTGGCACACCTGTCCAGGATATTTTGGGATTTTTTTGGGACACCTGTCCGGGATATTTTGGGATTTTTTTGGGACACCTGTCCGAGATATTTCAGGATTTTTTGGGACACCTGGGTGGGATTTTTGGGACACCTGTCCAGGAATTTTGGGATTTTTTTTGGGACACCTGTCCAGGATATTTTGGGATTTTTTTGAGACACCTGCCCGGGATATTTTGGGATATTTTTGGGACACCTGTCCAGGATATTTTGGGATTTTTTTGGGACACCTGTCTGGGATTTTTGGGACACCTGTCCAGGATATTTGGGATTTTTTTGGGACACCTGTCCGAGATATTTCAGGATTTTTTTGGGACACCTGGGTGGAATTTTTGGGACACCTGTCCAGGAATTTTGGGATTTTTTTGGGACACCTGTCTGGGATATTTTGGGAATTTTTTGGGACACCTGTCCAGGATATTTTGGGATTTTTTTGGGACACCTGTCCGGGATTTTTTGGGATTTTTTTGGGACACCTGTCCAGGATATTTTGGGATTTTTTTGGGACACCTGTCCGGGATTTTTTGGGATTTTTTTGGCACACCTGTCCAGGATATTTTGGGATTTTTTTGGGACACCTGCCTGGGATATTTCGGGATTTTTTTGGGACACCTGTCTGGGATTTTTGGGATATTTTTGGCACACCTGGGCGGGATTTTTGGGACACCTGAATGGAATTTTTTGTGAACACCTGGATGAAGTTTGGGGACACCTGTCCAGGAATTTTGGGATTTTTTTGGCACACCTGTCCAGGATATTTTGGGAATATTTTGGCACACCTGTCCAGGATATTTTGGGAATATTTTGGCACACCTGTCCAGGATATTTTTGGGATTTTTTTGGCACACCTGTCCAGGATATTTTTGGGAATTTTTTGGCACACCTGTCCAGGATATTTTTGGCATTTTTTTGGGACACCTGTCCAGGATATTTTGGGATATTTTTGGCACACCTGTCCGGGATTTTTGGGATTTTTTTGGGACACCTGCCTGGGACTTTTGGGCTTTTTTGGGACACCTGGGTGGGATTTTTGGGATATTTTGGCACACCTGGGTGGGATTTTTGGGAACACCTGTCCGGGATATTTTCCTCACCTGTCCCCTCCCCCCCCCACAGCCTGCCCCGCCCCCCCCATCCCGAATTTCTCCGTCTCCCTCCTGAGCGACCCCCACCTGTCCCACCTGGAGCTGCCCCAGGTGCTCCTCCTCTGCCAGGTGAGGGGGCGGGGCTCCGACGAGGCCACCCTCACCTGGTTGGTCAACGGTGACGTCACCGAGCTGGGGGCGGAGCTCTCCACCTGCCAGGAGGGCGGGGCCGGGGAGGTGACGCTGAGCGGCCGCGTCAACGTCAGCCGGGAATTGTGGGAGGCGGGAGCCACCTTCACCTGCCAGGCCGGCCACGCCCAGCTGGCCACGCCCCAGAACGCCTCCATCAGCACCTTCTGCAAAGGTAGGGATTTTGGGGAGGAATTTTGGGAAAATTTTGGGAATTTTTGGGGGGATTTTGGGGGGATTCTTTTGGGAATTTTTGGGGATTTTTTTGGTATTTTTTGGTAATTTTTGGGGCTTTTTTGGGGATTTTTTGGGGATTTTTTGGGATTTTTTTGGTATTTTTTTGGGGATTTTTTTGGAAATTTTTGGGGATTTTTTGGGAAATTTTTGAGAATTTTTGGGGGAATTTTTGGGAATTTTTTTGGTATTTTTTGGGAATTTTTGGGGCTTTTTGGGGGATTTTTTGGGGATTTTTTTGGAATTTTTGGGATTTTTTGGGGGGGGTTTTTTGGGGATTTTTAGGAATTTTTGGGAATTTTTGGGGCTTTTTTGGGGTTTTTTGGGGGGGATTTTTTGGGGTTTTTTTTGTATTTCTTGGGAAATTTTTTTGAGCTTTTTGGGAATTTTGGGGAATTTTTTGAGATTTTTTTGGGGGGATTTTTTGGGAATTTTTGTGGTATTTTGGGGGGATTTTTGGGGATTTTTGGGATTTTTTTGGGGCTTTTTTGTGAATTTTTGGGGGAATTTTTGGGAATTTTTTTGGTATTTTTTGGTAATTTTTGAGGCTTTTTTGGGGATTTTTGGGGGATTTTTGGGGATTTTTTTGGAATTTTTTGGGATTTTTTGGGAATTTTTTGGAGGAAATTTGGTGAAATTTTGAGAATTTTTAGGAGGAAATTCGATGAAATTTTGAGAATTTTTAGGAGAAAAATGGGCGAAATTTTGAGATTTTTTGGGTGGAATTCAGTGAATTTTTGAGAACTTTTCAGAGGAAATTTGGACTTTTTTCATAAAATCCCTGTTTTTTCACCCAAATTTTCTCTTTCCCTGAACCCCATTTTTCTTCCCCAAAAAACCCATTTTTCCACCTAAAAATCTCATTTTTTCACCTAAAAATCCCATTTTTCCATCTAAAAATCCCGTTTTTCACAAAAAAATTCCTATTTTTTCCCAAACATGCCATTCGTTAACCCAAATCCCACTTTCAACAAAAACCCATTATTCCACCTAAAAATCCCATTTTTCCACCTAAAAATCTCATTTTTCCACCTAAAACTCCCAAATTTTTCACAAAAAACCTCAATTTTTTTCCCAAAAAATCTGTTCTTTCACCCAAATTTTCTGTTTCCCTGAACCCCATTTTTCTTCCTTAAAAACCCCATTTTTCCACTTAAAAATCTCATTTTTTCACCTAAAAATCTCATTTTTTCACCTAAAAATCCCATTTTTCCACCAAAAAACCCCAATTTTTTCCCCAAAAATCTGGTTTTTCACCCAAATTTTCTCTTTCCCCAAACCCCATTTTTCTTCCTTTAAAATCCCATTTTTCCACCTAAAAATCTCATTTTTTTCACCTAAAAATCCCATTTTTTCACCAAAAAAATCCAAATTTTTTCCCAAAATCCCCGTTTTTTCACCCAAATCTTTCTCTTTCCCCAGCTCCCCGTCCCTCCCCTTCCATCTCCCTCCTCCCCCCCTCCCTCCTGGACCTCTACCTGTCCACCACGCCCAACATCACCTGCGTGGCCACCAACCTGAAATCCCCGGAGCCCAAATTCACCTGGAGCCGCTCCTCGGGCGGGGCCCTGGGCGTGGCCACTTCCGGCCCCGCCCAGAAACTCCCCAACGGCTTCTACGAGGTGCGGAGCCACCTGGGGATCTGCGCCGAGGATTGGAACTCCGGCGACGCCTTCACCTGCGCCGTCACCGCCGAGGAGCTGGGGCCCACGCCCATGGTCGGAACCATCCGGAAGGACACGGGTCAGTCACGGGTTGGGGGGAATTTGGGGGGATTTTGGGAATTTTTGGGATTTTTTTTGGTTTTTTTGGATTTTTTTGTGATTTTTTTGTGATTTTTTTTAGGCTTTTTTTAGGATTTTTTGAGATTTTTTTGGAGATTTTTTAGAGAATTATTTTGGGTTTTATTGGGATTTTTAAGAGATTTTTTGGGGGTTTTATTGGGATTTTTTGGGGATTTTTTTCTGGGATTTATTGGGATTTTTTGGGATTTTTTGGGGATTTTTTGAGATTTTTTGAGATTTTTTGGGGATTTTTTGGGGTTTTATTGGGATTTTTTTGAGAGTTTTTGTGAATTTTTTGAGATTTTTTTGAGAATTTTTTGAGATTTTTTTGAGAATTTTTTGGGTTTTTTTGGGATTTTTTGGGGGTTTTTTGGGGATTTTATTGGGATTTTTTTGATATTTTTTAGAGATTTTTTGAGGATTTTTGAGGATTTTTTGGGGATTTTTGGGGGGATTTTTTGGGGTTTTATTGGGATTTTTGGGGGGTTTTTTGTCACCGCCGAGGAGCTGGGGCCCACCCCCATGGTCAGAACCATCCGGAAGGACACGGGTCAGTCACGGTTTGGGGGGAATTTGGGGGATTTTGGGGAATTTTGGGGGATTTTTAGCGATTTTTTTGGGGTTTTTTAGGGATTTTTTCGGGATTTTTTCGGATTTTTTTGGGGTTTTATTGGGATTTTTTTGAGAATTTTTTAGAGATTTTTTAGAGATTTTTGAGGGATTTTTTGGAATTTTTTGGGATTTTTTTAGAGATTTTATTGGGATTTTTGTGAATTTTTTGAGATTTTTTGGAGATTTTTTAGAGATTTTTTGGAGGATTTTTTGAGATTTTTTAGAGATTTTATTGGGATTTTTTGGAGATTTTTTTGTGAATTTTTCGTGATTTTTTTGATTTTTTTTTTGTTTTATTGGGATTTTTTTGGGTTTTATTGGGATTTATTTGGGGTTTATTTGGGGCTTTTATTGGGATTTTTTTGAGATTTTTTGGGGATTTTTTGAGATTTTTTTGAGATTTTTTGGGGGTTTTATTGGGATATTTTGGGGTTTTATTGAGATTTTTTGGGGGATTTTTTGTGAATTTTTTGAGATTTTTTAGAGATTTTTGGGGGATTTTTTAGAGATTTTTTAGAGATTTTTTTGGGGTTTTATTCGGATATTTTGAGGATTTTTGGGGGTTTTTTAAGGGATTTTATTGGGATTTTATTGGGATTTTTTTGGGATTTTTTTGGGATTTTTTTTGGGTTTTATTGGGATTTTTTAGAGACTTTTTAGAGATTTTTTAGAGATTTTTTGGGGTTTTTTTGGGATTTTTTTTGAGATTTTTGGGGCATTTTTGGGGGACTTTTTTGAGGATTTTTTGGGGGGTTTTGGGATTTTTTGGGGGGATTTTTTGGGGAGTTTTTTGGGATTTTTGGGATATTTTTTCCGTGGGATTTCGGGGAATTTGGAGCAGCTCATTCCCGGGTTTGGGGCGGTGATTTCGCGGTTTTGGCGTCGAAATTCCGGATTCTGGAGTCAAAATTCCCAATTTTGGGGTCAAAATTCCCAATTTTGGGGTTGGAATTCCCAATTTTGGAGCTGGAAACCCAACTGGTCCATACTGGGACCCAACTGGTCCATACTGGAACCCAACTGGTCCATACTGGGACCCAACTGGTCCATACTGGGAGACCCAACTGGTCCATACTGGGACCCAACTGGTCCATACTGGAACTGAACTGGTCCATACTGGGACCCAACTAGTCCATACTGGGACCCAACTGGTCCATACTGGGACCCAACTGGTCCATACTGGAACTGAACTGGTCCATACTGGGACCCAACTGGTCCATACTGGGAGACCCAACTGGTCCATACTGGGAGACCCAACTGGGAATGGTGGAATCAACTGGGATTCTACTGGGAATGGTTTTTCCCAACCGGAAATGGTTTATCCCAACTGGGAATGGTGAAGTCAACTGGGATCCAACTGGGAACCCAACTGGGAATGGTTTATCCCAACTGGGAATGGTTTAACCCAAACTGGGAATGGTTTATCCCAACTGGGAATGGTTTATCCCAAACTGGGAATGGTTTGTCCCAACTGGGAATGGTTTATCCCAAACTGGGAATGGTTTAACCCAAACTGGGAATGGTTTAACCCAAACTGGGAATGGTTTATCCAACTGGGAATGGTTTATCCCAACTGGGAATGGTTTATCCCAAACTGGGAATGGTTTCTCCCAAACCGGAAATGGTTTCTCCCAACCGGAAATGGTTTTTCCCAACCGGAAATGGTTTTCCCAAACTGGGAATGGTTTCCCCAAACTGGAAATGGTTTATCCCAACTGGGATTGGTTTTTCCCAACTGGGAATGGTTTCTCCCAAACTGGGAATGGTTTATCCCAAACTGGGAATGGTTTATCCCAAACTGGGAATGGTTTATCCCAACTGGGAATGGTTTTTCCCAAACCGGAAATGGTTTCCCCAAACCGGAAATGGTTTCCCCAAACCGGAAATGGTTTCTCCCAACCGGAAATGGTTTCTTCAACTGGGAACCCAACTGGGAATGGTTTTTCCAACTGGGAATGGTTTCTTCAACTGGGAACCCAAACCAAAAATGGTTTCCCCAAACCGGAAATGGTTTTTCCCAAACTGGGAATGGTTTATCCCAACTGGGAATGGTTTATCCCAACTGGGAATGGTTTATCCAACCGGAAATGGTTTCTTCAACTGGGAACCCAACTGGGAATGGTTTTTCCAACTGGGAATGGTTTCTTCAACTGGGAACCCAAACCAAAAATGGTTTCCCCAAACCGGAAATGGTTTTTCCCAAACTGGGAATGGTTTATCCCAACTGGGAATGGTTTATCCCAACTGGGAATGGTTTAACCCAACTGGGAATGGTTTATCCAACCGGAAATGGTTTCTTCAACTGGGAACCCAACCGGAAATGGTTCCCCCAAACCGGAAATGGTTTCTCCCAAACCGGAAATGGTTTCCCCAAACCGGAAATGGTTTTTCCCAAACCGGAAATGCTTTTTCCCAACCGGAAATGGTTTCCCCAAACCAGAAATGGTTTCCCCAAACCGGAAATGGTTTCTCCCAAACCGGAAATGGTTTTTCCCAACCGGAAACGCTTTTTCCCAAACCGGAAATGGTTTCCCCCAAACCGGAAATGGTTTCCCCCAAACCGGAAATGCTTTTTCCCAAACCGGAAATGCTTTTTCCCAACCGGAAATGCTTTTTCCCAAACCGGAAACGCTTTTTCCTCCCCAACACCTCTTTTTCCCCCACCCTCCACCCCCCCCGCAGGCGCCCCCGCCGTGGCCCCCAAGGTCTTCGTCTTCCCCCCGCCGCCGGAAGAGCTGGCGCTGGCCGAGACGGCCACCTTGACCTGCCTGGCCAGCGGCTTCTTCCCCCGGGACATCCTCCTCACCTGGACCCGCCAGGACGCCCCCCTGGACCCCCGCGAGTACTCCCTGCTGGGCCCGGAGCCGGACGCCGGCGCTTCCGGAACCTTCTCGCTCTACTCCAAGCTGGCGGTGCCGGCCGAGCAATGGCGGCGCGGCGACGTCTTCACCTGCGTGGTGGGGCACGACGGCGTCGCCGTCAGGTTCATCCAGAGGAGCCTGGACAGGGCGGCGGCGCGGCCGGCCAGCGTCAACGTCTCGGTGGTGCTGGCCGACTCCGACCTCGTCTGCTATTAATTGGGAATTTTCCGGAATTTTCCGGAATTTTCCGGGATTTTTTGGAATTTTTTCTGGAATTTTCTGTGAATTTTCGCGATTTTTCTGGAATTTTCTGTGATTTTTCTGTGAATTTTCGCGATTTTTCTGGAGTTTTCTGTGAATTTTCACGGTTTTTCTGGAATTTTCTGGAATTTTTTGCGAATTTTCTGGAATTTTCACCAATAAAATCAGATTTGGAGAAATCGAAATGCGGTTCTATCTTTTTTTTCCTGGGAAAAATGCGGATTTGGGGTGAAAAATGTGGATTTTGGGAGTGAAATGTGAATTTTAGAAAAAAAAAGTGGATTTGGGGTGAAATCGGTCGATTTCAGGAGGGAAAAGTGGATTTTAGGAGAAAAATGTGGATTTGGGGTGAAATTTGTGGATTTCAGGAGGAAAATGGCGGATTTTAGACAGGAAAATGTGGATTTGGGTTGAAATTTGCAGATTTTAGGAATGAAATGTGAATTTTTGGAGGAAAATGTGGATTTGGGGTGAATTTGGTGGATTTTAGGAGAAAAACGTGGATTTTTGGATGAAAACGCGGATTTCAGGCAGGAAAAAGCAGATTTTGGGGTGAAACCCGTGGATTTGAGGGGCGGGGTGAGGTTCAAATTTTCTGGAATTTTCTGTGAATTTTCACCATTTTTCTGTAATTTTCTGGAATTTTTCGCTAATTTTTGTGAATTTTCGCGAAATTTTTGTGAATTTTCACAAATTTTCATCAATAAAATCAGATTTGGAGAAATCGAAATGTGGTTTTGGAGATTTTTTTCCCCGGGAAAACGGCGGATTTGGGGTGAAAAATGTGGATTTTGGGAGTGAAATGTGAATTTTAGGAGGAAAAACTGGATTTGGGGTGAAATCCATGGATTTTGGGAGGAAAATGTGGATTTTTGGAGGAAAAAGTGTATTTGGGGTGAAATCTGTGGATTTTAGGTGTGAAAAAATTGATTTTTAGAAGGAAAATGTGGATTTGGGTTGAAAAATGCGGATTTTAAAATTTTTTGGGTTTTTTTTTTCCACTTTTTTGGGGCTTTTTCACTTTTGTTTCATTTTTTTGACTTTTTTGGGTTTTTTTTTTAACTTTTGGTTTTTTTCACTTTTTTTTGGGTCTTTTTTTCACTTTTTGGGGGGTTTTTTTCACCTTTTTTGGTTTGTTAAAAATTTATTGGATTTTTTTCCACTTTTTGGGGTTTTTTTTCCACCTATTTTGGTTTTTTATTTAAATTTTTGGGGTTTTTTCCCTTTTTTGTGTTTTTTTCCCTTTTTTTGTGTTTTTTTCACTTTTTGGGGGGCTTTTTCACTTTTTTGGGTTTTTAAAAATTTTTTTGGATTTTTTTCCACTTTTTGGGGTTTTTTTTTCACTTTTTTGGGTTTTTTTCACTTTTTTGGGTTTTTTAAAATTTTTTGGGTTTTTTTTCCACTTTTTGGGGTTTTTTTCACTTTTTTGTGTTTTTTTCACCTTTTTTGGGTTTACAAAATTTTTTGGATTTTTTTTCACTTTTTTTTGGTTTTTTTTAACCTTTTTTGTGTTTTTTTCCCTTTTTTGTGTTTTTTCCCTTTTTTTGTGTTTTTTCCCCTTTTTTTGTGTTTTCTTCCCTTTTTTTGGTGTTTTTTCCACTTTTTTTGGTTTTTTTTTAATTTTTGGGGTTTTTTCCACCTTTTTTTTGTTTTTTAAAATTTTTGGGGAGTTTTTTTCCCTTTTTTTGTGTTTTTTTCCTTTTTTTTGTGTTTTTTTCACTTTTTTTTGTGTTTTTTTCCCTTTTTTTGGTGTTTTTTCCACTTTTTCTATTTTTTTTTCATTTTTGGGTTTTTTCCACCTTTTTTGGGATTTTTTTTAAAATTTTTTGGGATTTTTTTTCCCCCTTTTTTCCCATTTTTTCACGTTTTTCCCAATTTTCCCCTTTTTCACCCCAGATTCCCGCCCCGGCTGCCTGGCGGTGGCGCCGGCCTCGGACCCGGATCCGGAAGATTCCGACCTCTGGATTTCCGGAACCTTCATCGTCCTCTTCCTCCTCAGCCTCTTCTACGGCACCGGCGTCACCCTCTTCAAGGCAAATTTATGCAAATTTATGCAAATTTATACACCTTTTCCATCACTGTTTCCCATTTATGCAAATTCCCCGTTTAAAAGTTTCATATTTATGCAAATTTTCCGTTAAAAAATTCAAATTTCTGTAAATTTCTGAAAGTTTCCAGCTAAAATTCCATATTTATGCAAATTTATGCAAATTTTACGCTAGAATGCCACACTTATGCAAATTCCCCTTTTAAAAGTTTCATATTTATACAAATTCCCGGTTAAAAATTTCAAATTTCTGTAAAATTCTGCAAATTTTCCAGCTAAAATTCCGTTTTTATGTAAATTTATGCAAATTTCTTGTTAATATTTTACAATTATGCAAATTCCCCCTTTAAGAGTTTCATATTTATGCAAATTCCTTGTTTAAAAGTTTCATATTTATGCAAATTACCCTTAAAACTGTAAATTTCTGTCAATTTATGTAAACTGAATTTATGAAATTCCAGATTTATGCAGATTTATGCAAATTTATGCAAATTTCCACCCAAAATATCACACATATGTAAATTTTATGCAAATTTCCGGCTAAAATTTGATATTTCCACACATTTATAAAAGTTTTCTGTTAAATTTCACATTTATGCAAATTCCTGCGTTTCCAGCCCAAAAAAACCCCACAAAATTTATGCAAATTTATGAAAATTTATTCAAATTTGCTGTTTTTAAAAGTTCTTCCTTTATTTTATGCAGATTTATGCAAATTTCCAATTAAAAATATCGAATTTATGCAAATATACAAAATAATTTTTTAAAATGTTTCGTGCATATGCAAATTTAGGCAAATTTATATTTTAAAAATATTTATGCAAATTTCATATTCATGTAAATTTTCCAATTCAAAATCCGTCCACATTTATGCAAATTTATGCAAATTTATGCAAATTCCCTGATTATTATCTGAAAGGAATCGAATCTATGCAAATTTCCAGTTTAAAAGTTTCACATTTATGCAAATTTATGCAAATTTCTCTTTTAAAAATATCAAATTTTGGGCGTATTAATGCAAATTTGTCGTTAAATTATGCAAATTTATGCTAATTTTTTTCCCATCTCTTTGCAGGTGCTGTGAGGTCCCGGAAATTTGAATTTTTGGGGAATTTTGGGCAATTTTGGGAATTTTTGGGAATTTTTTTTTTAATTTTATGGAATTTTTTTGGGTCAATAAAGTCGAGTTTTGGGTGTTTGGTGTTGAAAATTCACTTTTTTTGTTCAAAAATCGCCGTTTTCGGTAAAAAATCCGAGTTTTCCATTCGAATTCCCAAAATTTTATGGATTTGGGTGAATTTTGCGTGATTTTGGGGCGATTTCATCCAATTTTGGGGCGTTTTGCCCAATTCTGGGGAGTTTTGCCCAATTTTGGGGCGTTTCATCCCAAAAAATCTCCCAAAATTTCACCCAAAATTTGGGAATTTTCCCCCAAAATTCCTCCCCCCCCCCTCAAAATTCCCACAAATCCCGAGGGAAAAAAATCAAAATTTGGTAAAATTTTTGTAAAAAATCTTTATTTTGTGTTTTTTGGGGTTTTTTTGGGGGGATTTTGGGGATTTTTGGGGTTTTTGGGGTTTTTGGGGATTTTTGGGGATTTTTGGGGTTTTTGGGGTTTTTGGGGATTTTTGGGAATTATTTACAAGGAAAAAGGAAATTCCAGAGGGGGAAGCGGCTCCGGATTTGGGGCGAAATCCGTCGGATTTGGGTCATTTCACCTGGAATTGGAGGGGAAAAAAAAACGGGGTTAAAAAGAGGGGATTTGGGAAAATTCGGGAATTTTTGGGGTGAAATTCGGGAATTTGGGGAAAAATTGAGAATTTTGGGGTGTAATTTGGGAATTTGGGGGAAAATTTATGAATTTTGGGGGAAATTTGGGGATTTTGGGGGAAAAATTGGGGATTTGGGGGAAAAAATGGGAATTTTGGGGAAAATTTAGGAATTTTGCGGTAAAATTCTGGATTTTTTGGGGGGAAATTTGGGGATTTTGGGGAAAAAATGGGAATTTGGGTCGATTTCGGGTGATTTTGGGTACCTTGATTTTGGGTGAATTTGGGGTTATTTTGGGTTTATTTTGGGTGATTTTGGGTTTATTTTGGGTGATTTTGGGTTGATGATTTTGGGTCAATTTCGGGTGATTTTGGGGTTGATTTTGGGTCAATTTCGGGCAATTTTGGGTACCTTGATGAGGGTGAATTTCAGGTTTATTTTGGGTTTATTTTGGGTGATTTTGGGTTGATGATTTTGGGTCAATTTCGGGTGATTTTGGGGTTGATTTTGGGTGATTTTGGGTTTATTTTGGGTGATTTTGGGGTTGATTTTGGGGTAATTTTTGGTGATTTTGGGGTTGATTTGGGGTTATTTTGACTGATTTTGGGTTGATGATTTTGGGGTTATTTCTGGTGATTTTGGGGTTAATTTTGGGGTAATTTTGGGGTTGATTTCGGGTGAATTTCGGGGCTGATTTTGGGTCTATTTCGGGCGATTTTGGGTACCTTGATTTTGGGTGAATTTGGGGTTATTTCAGATTTATTTTGGGTTTATTTTGGGTTTATTTTGGATGATTTTGGGTTTATTTTGGATGATTTTTGGTTGATGATTTTGGGTCAATTTTTGGTGATTTTGGGGTCAATTTTGGGTCAATTTCGGGTGATTTTGGGTCAATTTCGGGGCTGATTTTGGGTCAATTTCAGGTGATTTTGGGGTCAATTTTGGGTCAATTTCGGGTGATTTTGGGTCAATTTCGGGTGATTTTGGGTCAATTTCAGGTGATTTTGGGTCAATTTCAGGTGATTTTGGGTCAATTTCGGGTGATTTTGGGTCAATTTCAGGTGATTTTTGGGTCAATTTTGGGTCAATTTCGGGGCTGATTTTGGGGTTATTTCGGGTGGATTTCGGGGCTGATTTTGGGTGGATTTCTGGCGATTTCAGGTACCTTGATGAGGGTGAATTTCAGGTTTATTTCAGGTTTATTTTGGGTTTATTTTGGATGATTTTGGGTTGATGATTTTGGGTCAATTTCAGGTGATTTTGGGGTCAATTTTGGGTCAATTTCAGGTCAATTTTGGGCTGATTTCAGGTTGATTTTGGGTTTAGTTTGGGTGATTTTGGGTCGATGATTTTGGGGTTATTTCAGGTGATTTTGGGTCAATTTCGGGTGATTTTGGGTTTATTTTGGGTGATTTTGGGTTGATGATTTTGGGTCAATTTTGGGTGATTTTGGGGCTGATTTTGGGTCAATTTTTGGTGATTTTGGGGTTATTTTGTGTGAATTTTTGGGTAATTTTGGGGTTGATTTTGGGGTAATTTTGGGTGATTTTGGGTTGATGATTTTGGGGTTATTTCAGGTGATTTTGGGGTTATTTCGGGTGAATTTCGGGGCTGATTTTGGGTCAATTTCGGGTGATTTTGGGGTTGATTTTGGGTCAATTTCGGGCGATTTTGGGTACCTTGATGAGGGCGAATTTCAGGTTTATTTTGGGTTTATTTTGGGTGATTTTGGGTTGATGATTTTGGGTCAATTTCAGGTGATTTTGGGTTGATGATTTTGGGTCAATTTCAGGTGATTTTGGGGTCAATTTTGGGTCAATTTTGGGTCAATTTTGGGCTGATTTCAGGTTGATTTTGGGTTTAGTTTGGGTGATTTTGGGTCGATGATTTTGGGGTTATTTCAGGTGATTTTGGGTCAATTTCGGGTGATTTTGGGTTTATTTTGGGTGATTTTGGGTTGATGATTTTGGGTCAATTTCTGGTGATTTTGGGGTTATTTTGTGTGAATTTTCGGGTAATTTTGGGGTTGATTTTGGGTCAATTTCAGGCGATTTTGGGTGATTTTGGGTCGATGATTTTGGGCTTATTTCAGGCGATTTTGGGGTTATTTCGGGTGAATTTCGGGGCTGATTTTGGGTGGATTTCTGGCGATTTCGGGTACCTTGATGAGGGTGAATTTGGGGTTATTTCAGGTTTATTTTGGGTTATTTTGGGTTTATTTTGGGTGATTTTGGGGTCAATTTTGGGTCAATTTTGGGGCTGATTTTGGGTCAATTTCAGGCAATTTTGGGGTCAATTTTGGGTCAATTTCGGGGCTGATTTTGGGTCAATTTCAGGCGATTTTGGGGTTATTTCGGGTGAATTTTGGGGCTGATTTTGGGTCGATTTCGGGCGATTTCGGGTACCTTGATGAGGGTGATTTTTGGGTTATTTTGTCTGGATTTTGGGGTTGAATTTGGGTCAATTTCAGGTTGATTTTAGGTTTATTTTGGGTGATTTTGGGTTGATGATTTTTTGGGTTATTTCAGGTTTATTTTGGGTGATTTTGGGGTCAATTTTGGGTCAATTTTGGGTTTGATTTTGGGTCAATTTCAGGTGATTTTGGGGTCGATTTTGGGTCAATTTTGGGCTGATTTCAGGTTGATTTTGGGTTTAGTTTGGGTGATTTTGGGTCGATGATTTTGGGGTTATTTCAGGTGATTTTGGGTCAATTTCGGGTGATTTTGGGGCTGATTTTGGGTCAATTTCTGGTGATTTTGGGGTTATTTTGTGTGAATTTTCGGGTAATTTTGGGGTTGATTTTGGGTCAATTTCAGGCGATTTTGGGGTTATTTCGGGTGGATTTCGGGGCTGATTTTGGGGTGATTTCTGGCGATTTCGGGTACCTTGATGAGGGTGACGGTGGCGCTGTAGAAGAGGCTGAGGATGAAGAGGACGATGAAGGTCGAGGCCGTGGCCCAGAGGTTGCCCAGATCCTCCTCGTCCTCGCCCGCGGCCGCGCCCGCCAGGAGAGCTGGGGGAAAACAGCAGGAAATCGGGGTTTTGGGGCGAAAAAACGGAATTTTGGGGGTTTGGGGGGAAAAAACGGAATTTTGGGGGAAAAAAACCGGAATTTTGGGGGGAAAAAATTGAATTTTTGGGGGAAAAAACGGAATTTTTCGGGGGAAAAAATGGAATTTTTTGGGGAAAAAACGGGATTTGGGAGGATAAAACAGAGGGAAATCGGGGGTTTGGGGTGAAAAAATGGAATTTTGGGAAAAAACAGAATTTTGGGGGAAAAACGGAATTTTAGGGGGTTTGGGGGGAAAAACTGAATTTTTGGGGAAAAAATGGAATTTTTTGGGGGAAAAAACAGGATTTGGGGGGATAAAACGGAGGGAAATCGGGGTTTTGGGGTGAAAAAATGGAATTTCGGGGTTTTGGGGGAAAAAAACAGAATTTTGGGGGAAAAAATGGAATTTTTTGGGGGAAAAATGGAATTTTTCGGGGAGAAAAAATGGAATTTTTTTGGGAAAAAACGGGATTTGGGAGGATAAAACAGAGGGAAATCGGGGTTTTGGGGTGAAAAAATGAAATTTTGGGAAAAAGCCAGAATTTTGGGGGGAAAAACGCAATTTTAGGGGGTTTGGGGGGGAAAAATTGAATTTTTGGGGAAAAAATGGAATTTTTTGGGGAAAAAGCAGGATTTGGGGGGATGAAACAGAGGGAAATCGGGGTTTTGGGGTGAAAAAATGGAGTTTTGGGAAAAAACAGAATTTTGGGGGAAAAAACAGAATTTTAGGGGGTTTGGGGGGGGAAAAATTGAATTTTTTGGGAAAAAATGGAATTTTGGGGGGTTTGGGGGGAAAAAAACCGGGATTTGGGGGGGAAAGAGTGGGAAATTGGGGTTTTGGGGTGAAAAAATGGAATTTTGGGGTTTTTTGGGGAAAAAACGGGATTTTAGGGAAAAAAAAGGAATTTTTGGGGGGAAAAACGGAATTTTTGCGGGAAAAAATGGAATTTTGGGGATTTTGGGGGAAGAAAAATGGGATTTTGGGGGGGAAAATGGAATTTTTGGGGGGTTTGGGGGGAAAAACAGGATTTTGGGGTTTTTGGGGGAAAAAAAAGGGAATTTGGGGAAAAAAAATGGGAATTTGGGATCAGGAGAGGAAAAAAAAATGGGATTTTGGGGCGGTAAAGGGAATTTTGGGCCAAAAAAACGGGAATTTGGGATTGGGGTAAAAACTGGGAATTTGGGAACCCGAGCAGGGATTTGCCCCAAATTTTGGACTTTTTTTCCCCAGAAAAGAGCGATTTTTGAACCCAAAATTGGGGATTTCCGCCCCAAAATCCCAACTTGAGATCCCCAAAAATTGGGGAATTCCGGCCCGGAAATTCAGGATTTTTTTTTTGCCCCCAAAATCCCGAATTTTTCCCCCAAAATTCAGAATTTTTCCCCCCAAAATTCTGATTTTTTTCCCCCCAAAATTCGAATTTTTTTCCCCCCAAATCTCAATTTTTTTCCCACAAAATTCAAATTTTTTCCCCCCAAATCCTGAATTTTCCCGCCCCAAATTCAGGATTTTTGACCCCAAAATTTGAAATTTTCAACCCCAAAATTCGGGATATTTTTTCCCCCAAATCCCGAATTTTTTACCCCAAATCCCCTCCCAGTTTTGGGGGAAAAATCCTCAATTTTTCCAGCGTGAAAAAAGAGGTTTTTGGGTCTAAAATCGCCTTTTTTTATTAACAAAACCTTTATTTATTTAAGCAATTCTAAAAATGGCGGTTTTTGGGGGAAAAAATCAAAATTTTGGGGAAAAAATTCGAATTTTGGGGGAGGAAATCGAAATTTTGGGGGGGAAAATTGAATTTTTGAGGGGAAAAAATCAAATTTTTGGCAGGAAATTGAATTTTTGAAGGGAAAAAAAATCACATTTCTGAGGAAAATTGGATAAAAATTGAGTTTTTTTGAGGGGAAAAATCCAAATTTTGGGTGAAAACCCCACATTTTCTGGCAAAAAAGGAGTTTTTTGGCTCCAAAATCGCAGTTTTTTTGCAAAATCTTTATTTCTCGCTAGAAAATTGCGGTTTTTTGTGAAAAAAATCGAATTTTGGGTGGAAAAATTCAGATTTTTGAGTGAAAACCAGGACTAACCAGAATTTTTCGAGGTGAAAAAGCCAATTTTGGGGAAAAACCCCTCAATTTTCCAGCAAAAAACTGAATTTTTGCGTCTAGAGCCGCCATTTTGTTTTTGCAAAAAACCTTTATTTTTGTCCAGAAAAGTGCGATTTTTTGGGGGGTAAAAATCAAATTTTTGGGCATAAAGTGGGTCAAAACGTAACTTTTTGAGTAGAAAAAGTCAGATTTTGGTAAAAAACCTCAAAATTTTCGAGCTAAAAATGGAAGTTTTTGCATCTAGAGCCGCCATTTTGTTTTTGCAAAAACCACTTTATTTCGGGCTAGAAAAGTGCGATTTTTGGGGGGGTAAAAATCAAATTTTGAGGGAAAACAGGGTCAAAATGGAACTTTTTGAGTGGAAAAGCCCAATTTTTGGTAAAAAAACCTCCATTTTCAGGCTAACAAAACCGAGTTTTTGGTGAAGAGCCGCCATTTTGTTTTTGCAAAAACCACTTTATTTCAGTCTAGAAAAGTGCGATTTTTTGGGGGTAAAAATCAAATTTTTGGGCATAAAGTGGGTGAAAACGCAACTTTTTGAGTAGAAAAATTCCAATTTTGGTAAAAAAACCTCCATTTTCAAGCTAAGAAAAACCGAGTTTTTGGTGAAGAGCCGCCATTTTGTTTTTGCAAAAACCACTTTATTTCGGGCTAGAAAAGTGCGATTTTTTGGGGGTAAAAATCAAATTTTTGGGCATAAAGTGGGTCAAAATTATGGTTTTTGAGTAGAAAAATTCCGATTTTGGTAAAAAAACCTCCATTTTCAAGCTAAGAAAAACCGAGCTTTGCGTCTAGAGCCGCCATTTTGTTTTTGCAAAAACCACTTTATTTTGGGCTAGAAAAGTGCGATTTTTTGGGGGTAAAAATCAAATTTTTGGGCATAAAGTGGGTCAAAATGGAACTTTTTGAGTAGAAAAAGTCAGATTTTGGGAAAAAAAGCTCTATTTTCAAGCTAAGAAAACCGAGCTTTGCGTCTAGAGCCGCCATTTTGTTTTTGCAAAAATCACTTTATTTCGGGCTAGAAAAGTGCGATTTTTTCGGGGTAAAAATCAAGTTTTGGGGGAAAATGGGGTCAAAACGTAACTTTTTGAGTAGAAAAAGTCAGATTTTGGTAAAAACCCCAAAATTTTCGAGCTAAAAATGGAAGTTTTTGCATCTAGAGCCGCCATTTTGTTTTTGCAAAAATCACTTTATGTCGGGCTAGAAAAGTGCGATTTTTGGGGGGGTAAAAATCAAATTTTGAGGGAAAACAGGGTCAAAATGGAACTTTTTGAGTGGAAAAGCCCAATTTTTGGTAAAAAAACCTCAATTTTCAGGCTAACAAAACCGAGTTTTTGGTGAAGAGCCGCCATTTTGTTTTTGCAAAAACCACTTTATTTCAGTCTAGAAAAGTGCGATTTTTTTGGGGTAAAAACCGGGGATTTCAGTAGCAGGCGGCGGCCGAGTCGCTGAGCACCAGGGACACGTTGAGGTGGGCGGGGTTACCGGCGGATTTATCCAGGGATTTCTGCGCCAGCCACAGCGGCAGCCGCTTTTTGGCAAAAAAAGTGGAGTTTTGGGGAAAAACAGGAAATTTAGGTGGAAAAATTATAATTTTGGGTGAAAAAGACACTTTTTTGGGGAAAAAATGCTGGGTTTTGGTCCAAAATTGCAATTTTTTCGCAAAACCTTTATTTCTGGCTAGAAAAAGTGCGATTTTTGGGGAAAAAATGGAAAAATATGGAATTTTGGAGGATAAAATGGGTCAAAATTGAACTCTTTGAATGGAAAAAGACAAATTTGGGGGAAAAAAAGTGTATTTTCAAATAAATACACAAAAAAAAGGGATTTTTGGGTCCTAATTTGCCGTTTTCCTGTAAAACCTTTATTTCTCGCTAGAAAATTGCATTTTTTGTGGAAAAAATCGAATTTTGGGTGGAAAAATTCAAACTTTTGCATGAAAACCATCAAAACAGAACTTTTTTGATGGAAAAAACCCAATTTTTGGTTAAAAAACCTCTATTTTCAAGCTAAGAAAACCAAGTTTTTGCGTCTAGAGCCGCCATTTTGTTTTTGCAAAAACCACTTTATTTTTGTCTAGAAAAGTGCGATTTTTTGGGGGTAAAAATCAAATTTTTGGGCATAAAGTGGGTCAAAATTATGTTTTTTGAGTAGAAAAAGTCCGATTTTGGTAAAAAAACCTCCATTTTCAGGCTAAGAAAAACCAAGTTTTTGTTGTAGAGCCGCCATTTTGTTTTTGCAAAAACCACTTTATTTCGGGCTAGAAAAGTGCGATTTTTGAGGGGAAAAGTGCCGTTTTTGGGGTAAAAACCGGGGATTTCAGTAGCAGGCGGCGGCCGAGTCGCTGAGCACCAGGGACACGTTGAGGTGGGCGGGGTTACCGGCGGATTTATCCAGGGATTTCTGCGCCAGCCGCAGCGGCAGCCGCTCGTGCCCCACCAGGCAGGTGTAAACATGGCCGCCCTCCCAGTCCCGCGCCGGCACCGTCAGCGTGCTGACGCTCTGGTGGGCGTGGCCGGAAGGGGCGTGGCCGGGTTGGGGGCGGGGCTTCCAGGTGAGGGCGTGGCTGGGGGGGAGGGGCTGCCCGTCCTTCAGCCATTGGACGAGGAGGTCCGGGGGGTTGAAGTCGAGGATGAGGCAGGTGAGGGTGGCCCAGGCGCGGCGGCGAAGCTGATCCGGGGGCGGGGCCAGCAGGTGCACGGTGGGCGGGGACGCGTCCGGAACTGGGAAGAGGAAGGAGAGGGATTTTGGGGTGAAATCTGGGGTTTTTGGGAAAATCTGGGATTTTTTTGGGTAAAATTTGGGATTTTTGGGGGAAAATTTGGGATTTTTTGGGGGGATTTTTCGGGGGATTTTTGGGGGGAAATTTGGGATTTTTGGGGAAAAATTTGGGATTTTTTGGGTGAAATTTGGGGTGAAATTTGGGATTTTTTGGGGGAAATTTGGGATTTTTGGGCAAAAATTTGGGATTTTTCCGGTGAAATTTGGGGGGATTTGGGGAAAATTTGGGATTTTTGGGGGGATTTTTTGGGGGATTTTTGGGGTGAAATTTGGGATTTTTGGGGGGAAATTTGGGATTTTTCAGATGAAATTTGGGGGGATTTGGGGAAAATTTGGGATTTTTTGGGGGCATTTTTCGGGGGATTTTTGGGGTGAAATTTGGGGGGATTTGGGGGAAATTTGGGATTTTTTGGGGGGAAATTTGGGATTTTTGGGCAAAAATTTGGGATGTTTGGGGTGAAATTTGGGGATTTGAGGGATTTGGGGGAAATTTGGGGCATTTTGGGATTTTTGGGGGGAAATTTGGGATTTCCAAACCCTGCCCACTTTCGGCCATCTTGAATTCCCACCCAACCTTCGGCCATCTTGGATTCCCACCCCAACTTTCCACCATCTTGGATTCCCACTCACCCCAACCTTCGGCCACCTTGGATTCCAAACCCCGCCCACTTTCGGCCATCTTGGATTCCCAAAACCTTCCACCATCTTGGATTCCCACCCCAACCTTCGGCCATCTTGGATCCCCAATAATCCCAACTTTCGGCCATCTTGGATTTCACCCCAACTTTCCGCCATCTTGGATTCCCACCCCAACCTTCGGCCATCTTGGATTCCCACTGACTCCAACCTTCCGCCATCTTGGATTCCCACCCCAACCTTCCACCATCTTGAATCCCACCCCAACTTTCCGCCATCTTGGATCCCCACTGACCACAACCTTCCGCCATCTTGAATCCCCCTTTCCCCGCTTCCGGAACTCACCCGTGACCTTCCTCATGGTCACCTCCCTGGGGAAGAGCAGCTCGGGGTGGGACACTCGGCACGTGAAGACCTGGCCGGACTCCCAGGCCTCGACGCTGACCGTGGCCACGCCCTCGGCCGCCAGGAGCCCGTTGGACTGCAGCGCCGGCGCCGCCATCTTGGTGGCCAGGGCTTCACCTTCCTCGTTGAGCCACGTGACCTCCAGGCCCTCGCCGCCGGCCGCCAGGTTGGAGACGCGGCAGGTCAGCCGCGCCGCCTGGTCCCGGAAGATGTCGGCGAAGAGCGGCGCCACCGTCTCCACCCGGATGTCGCTGGCGCTCAGGGGTTGGTCATCTGTGGGGCGGGGTCAACTGGGTGAACTTGGATGGTGGTTTGAGGTGGTTTCCACCCAAAATGACCACTGGAGATGGTCAGTGGTCAACTGGATGACCTTTGGTGGTGGTTTGGGGTGGTTTCCACCCAAAATGACCATTGATGATGACCAGTGGTCAACTGGAAGATCTTTCTTGATGATTTTTGGAGGTTTCCACCCAAAATGACCACTGGAGATGGTCAGTGGTCAACTGGGAGATCCTCAATGGTGGTTTTGGGTGGTTTCAACCCAAAATGACCATTGATGATGGTCAGTGGTCAACTGGATGAACTTTGAGGGTGGTTTTGGGTTTTTTCCACCCAAAATGACCACTGGAGATGGTCAGTGGTCAATTGGGAGATCCTCAATGGTGGTTTTGGGTTTTTTCTACCCAAAATGACCATTGATGATGGTCAGTGGTCAACTGGGTGAACTTGGATGGTGGTTTGGGGTGGTTTCCACCCAAAATGACCTCTGGTGATGGCCAGTGGTCAACTGGAAGATCTTTCTTGATGATTTTTGAAGGTTTCCACCCAAAATGACCATTGATGGTGACCAATGGTCAACTGGGAGATCCTCAATGGTGGTTTTGGGTGGTTTCAACCCAAAATGACCATTGGAGATGGTCAGTGGTCAACTGGAAGATCTTTGATGGTGTTTTGAGGTGGTTTCCACCCAAAATGACCATTGGAGATGGTCAGTGGTCAACTGGAAGATCTTTGATCATGGTTTTGAGTGGTTTCCACCCAAAATGACCATTGGGGTTGACCAGTGGTCAACTGGAAGATCTTTCTTGATGATTTTTGGAGGTTTCCACCCAAAATGACCATTGGAGATGGTCAGTGGTCAACTGGGTGAACTTGGATGGTGGTTTGGGGTGGTTTCCACCCAAAATGACCATTGATGGTGACCAGTGGTCAACTGGAAGATCTTTCTTGATGATTTTTGGAGGTTTCCACCCAAAATGACCTCTGGTGATGGCCATTGGTCAACTGGGTGAACTTTGATGGTGGTTTGAGGTGGTTTCCACCCAAAATGACCATTGATGATGGTCAGTGGTCAACTGGGTGAACTTGGATGGTGGTTTGGGGTGGTTTCCACCCAAAATGACCATTGGGGTTGACCAGTGGTCAACTGGAAGATCTTTCTTGATGATTTTTGGAGGTTTCCACCCAAAATGACCATTGATGATGGTCAGTGGTCAACTGGAAGATCCTCAGTGGTGGTTTTGGGTTTTTTCTACCCAAAATGACCATTGGGGTTGACCAGTGGTCAACTGGAAGATCTTTCTTGATGATTTTTGGAGGTTTCCACCCAAAATGACCTCTGGAGATGGTCAGTGGTCAACTGGGAGATCCTCAATGGTGGTTTTGGGTGGTTTCAACCCAAAATGACCATTGATGATGGTCAGTGGTCAACTGGATGAACTTTGAGGGTGGTTTTGGGTTTTTTCCACCCAAAATGACCACTGGAGATGGTCAGTGGTCAATTGGGAGATCCTCAATGGTGGTTTTGGGTTTTTTCTACCCAAAATGACCATTGATGATGGTCAGTGGTCAACTGGGTGAACTTGGATGGTGGTTTGGGGTGGTTTCCACCCAAAATGACCACTGGAGATGGTCAGTGGTCAACTGGAAGATCTTTCTTGATGATTTTTGGAGGTTTCCACCCAAAATGACCATTGATGATGGTCAGTGGTCAACTGGGAGATCCTCAATGGTGGTTTTGGGTGGTTTCAACCCAAAATGACCACTGGAGATGGTCAGTGCCAACTGAATGAACTTTGATGGTGGTTTGGGGTGGTTTCCACCCAAAATGATCTCTGGAGATGGTCAGTGGTCAACTGGGAGATCCTCAATGGTGGTTTGGGGTGGTTTCCACCCAAAATGACCATTGGGGTTGACCAGTGGTCAACTGGAAGATCTTTCTTGATGATTTTTGGAGGTTTCCACCCAAAATGACCACTGGAGATGGTCAGTGGTCAACTGGAAGATCTCTGATCATGATTTTGAGTGGTTTCCACCCAAAATGACCATTGATGATGGTCAGTGGTCAACTGGAAGATCCTCAATGGTGGTTTTGGGTGGTTTCAACCCAAAATGACCATCGGGGTTGACCAGTGGTCAACTGGAAGATTCTTCTTGATGATTTTGGTAGGAAAAAATTGGATTTCTGGGAATTTTGAGGTGCTAAAACCTGAAAATTTGGATTCTTTTGGGGAAAAATTTGATTTATGGATATTTTTCAATTTTATGGGAATTTTGGGATGCTAAACCCTTAAAATTTGAATTCTTTTAGGGGAAAAATTTGATTTATGGAAATTTTATGGTTTTCTGGGAATTTTGGGATGCTAAACCCTTAAAATTTGGATTATTTTAGGGGAAAAATTTGATTTCTGGGAATTTTGAGCTGCTAAACCCTAAAATCAGGATTCTTTTAAGGAAAAAAAAGGGGTTTTATGGAAATTTTTCAATTTCTGGGAATTTTGAGCTGCTAAACCCTTAAAACCGCGGAACATTTTTGGGAAAATTCGGGATTTTCAGCAATTTTTTGGGGGAATTTATGGAAAAAACCCAACTCAACCCGACCCAACCCCATTCCTCGACCTCCCCCAAGGGGAATTAATCCCCAAAATCCCAAAATCCGTGGATTTCACCCCAAAAATCAAACTCACATCCGCACTCCATGGCCTTGCTGGTGTTCCTGCTCTCCTCCCCGGCCTGGCAGGTGAAGACGTCGCCGCGTTCCCACTCGGCCTCGGTCACCACCAGCCGGCTGCCCACGACGAAGGTTCCGGAAGCTTCCGGCGCCGGCGCTTCCGGGGTGGCGCCGTCGCTCCAGGGGGCGCCGTTGCGCAGCCAGAGGATGGGGGCGTGGCCGGGGCGGGGCCGGGAGCCGCGGATCCGGCAGAGGAGGGTGGAGTTCCGGTAGGGACCTTGGAATTCCTCGCGGGACGGGGGGTGGAGGGTGAGGAAGGTCACGGGAGGGAGGAGGGAGCCGGGACCTGGAGGGGGAAAAAAAATGGGATTTTTTGGGATTTTTTTTTTATTTTTTGGGGGTTTTTTTGGGATTTTTTTGGGATTTTTTTGGGGTTTTTTTGGGATTTTTTTGGGATTTTTTGGGGATTTTTTTTGGGATTTTTTTGGGGTTTTTTTTGGCCATTATTAGTGCTATTATTCGGGATATTAGTGCCATTATTAGGGCCATTATTAGGGATTTTTTGGGGGGATTTTTGGGCCATTATTAGGGCTATTATTCGGGTTATTAGGGCCATTATTAGGGCTATTAATCTGGGATTTTAGGCCATTATTATGGCTATTATTCGGGTTATTAGTGCCATTATTAGGGCTATTATTTAGGTTATTAGTGCCATTATTTGGGATATTTTTCTGTGATTTTTGGGCCATTATTAGTGCTATTATTCGGGTTATTAGTGCCATTATTAGGGCTATTATTCGGGTTATTAGTGCCATTATTAGGGATATTTTTGGGGATTTTTTGGCCATTATTAGTGCCATTATTAGTGCCATTATCAGGGTCATTAACCCGGGCTGGGGGCGTGGCCGGGGCGGGGCCGGGAGCCGCGGATCCGGCAGAGGAGGGTGGAGTTCCGGTAGGGACCTTGGAATTCCTCGCGGGACGGGGGGTGGAGGGTGAGGAAGGTCACGGGAGGGAGGAGGGAGCCGGGACCTGGAAGGGGGAAAAAAAATGGGAATTTTTGGGGATTTTTTGGGATTTTTTTGGGATTTTTTTGGGATTTTTTTGTGAATTTTTTGGGATTTTTTTGGGATTTTTTGGGGATTTTTTTGGGATTTTTTTGGGGTTTTTTTGGTCATTATTAGGGCTATTATTCGGGTTATTAGGGCCATTATTATGGCCATTATTAGGGTTTTTTTTTGGGATTTTTTTGGCCATTATTAGGGCTACTATTCAGGTTATTAGGGCCATTATTAGGGCCATTATTAGGGATTTTTATCTGGGATTTTTTGGGCCATTATTAGTGCTATTATTCGGGTTATTAGTGCCATTATTAGGGTTATTAATCTGGGATTTTTTTGGCCATTTTTAGGGATATTTTTCCGGGATTTTTTGGCCATTATTAGAGCCATTATTAGGGATATTAATCTGGGATTTTGGGGCCATTATTAGAGATATTTGGGCCACTATTAGCGCCATTATTAGGCCTATTAATCTGGGATTTTTGGGCCATTTCAAGGGATATTTTTCTGGTATTTTTGGGTATTATTAGAGATATTAGGACCATTATTAGGCCTATTTTTAGGGCCATTTTTAGGGCTATTTTTCTGGGATTTTTTTGCCATTATTAGGGATATTAGGACCATTATTCGGACCATTATTAGGGATATTAATCTCGAATTTTTGGGCCATTACTAGGGCTATTATTAGGCCTAGTAATCTGCTATTTTTGGGCCATTTTTAGGGCTATTTTGCTGGTACTTTTGGCCAATTATTAGAGATATTAGGACCATTATTAGGCCTATTAATCTGGGATTTTTTGGCCATTATTAGAGCCATTATTAGCCCTATTAATCTGCTATTTTTGGGCCATTTCAAGGGCTATTTTTCTGGGACTTTTGGCCAATTATTAGAGATATTAGTACCATTATTAGTGCCATTAATCTGGCATTTTTTGGCCACTATTAAGACCATTATTAGGGCTATTATTAGAGACATTAATCCTGTATTTTTGGGCCATTTTTAGGGCTATTCTTCTGGGATTTTTTTGCCATTATTAGAGATATTAGGACCATTATTAGGCCTATTTTTAGGGCCATTTTTAGGCCTATTAATCCGGGATTTTTGCCCAATTATTAGAGATATTAGGACCGTTATTAGGCCTATTTTTAGGGCTATTTTTAGGCCTATTAATCCGGGACTTTTGGCCAATTATTAGAGATATTAGGACCGTTATTAGGCCTATTTTTAGGGCCATTTTTAGGCCTATTAATCCGGGATTTTGGGCCAATTATTAGAGATATTAGGACCATTATTAATGCTATTATTAGGGCTATTATTAAGGCTATTTTTTTGGGACTTTTGGCCAATTATTAGCGACATTAGGACCATTATTAGGCCTATTTTTAGGGCTATTTTTAGGGCTATTTTTCTGGGGTTTTTGGCCAATTATTAGAGATTATTAGGTCTATTTTTGGGGCTATTTTTAGGCCTATTAATCCGGGATTTTTGCCCAATTATTAGAGATTATTAGTACCATTATTAGCACTCTCACCTGGGTTGTAGACCTGCACGCTGCGGCTCCCCTGGCCGTGCTCAGCCCGGCACCAGAACGGCTGCCGGCCCTTTCCCTCCTCCAGCTCCATCCCGAGTCTCGACGCCACCAGGAAGGTTCCGGAACTCCTGACCGTGGGGAAGATGGCGGCGCCCGGCGCGCTGCGGTTGTCGCGGTCGCGCCAGGCGAAGCCCAGGGTGGGCGGAGCGAAGCCCAGGGCCAGGCAGCCCACGGAGAACTCGGAGCCGGAGCCGCAGGGGGAGAGCGGGAACAGCTCCGGGGCCCGGGGGGAACCTGGGGAGAGGGAGAACGTTCCGGAAGGTTCCAGAAAAATTCCAGAAAATTCCAGAAAAATTCCAGGAAAATTCCAGAAAAAATTCCAGGAAAATTCCGGAAAATTCCAGGAAAATTCCAGGAAATGCAAGAAAATTCCACAAAGTTCCAGAAGGTTTCAGAAGGTTCCAGAAAGTTCCAGAAGGTTCCAGGAAATTCCAGAAAATCCCAGAAAATTCCAGGAAATTCGAGGAAGTTCCACAAAATTCCAGAAGGTTCCAGAAAAATTCCAGAAAATTCCAGAAGGTTCCAGAAAAATTCCAGAAAATACCAGGAAATTCCAGGAAAATTCCAGAAGGTTCCAGAAATTTCCAGAAAAATTCCAGAAAGTTCCAGGAAATTCCAGGAAAATTCCAGAAAGTTCCAGAAGGTTCCAGAAAAATTCCAGAAGGTTCCAGGAAATTCCAGAAAATTCCAGAAGGTTCCAGAAGGTTCCAGAAAAATTCCAGAAAATTCCAGGAAAATTCCAGAAGATTCCAGAAGGTTCCAGAAGGTTCCAGGAAAATTCCAGAAGGTTCCAGAAAAATTCCAGAAAATTCCAGAAAGTTCCAGAAGGTTCTGGAAAATTCCAGAAGGTTCCAGAAGGTTCCGTGGAAAAAAAAGGGCGGGAAATTGGTTTTGGCGGGAATTTTTTTGGCGGGATTTTTTTTTTTTTTGGCGGGAATTGTTTGGAGGGAAAAGCGTCGGGGTTTGGAGCGGTACGGACCGGTATGAACCAGTTCAGACCAGTATAAACCAGTATAGACCAGTCCAAACCGGTTCAGACCAGTCCAGACCAGTTAAAACCAGTTTAAACCAGTACAAACCAGTACCAGCACCCCCAGCCACCCCAGCTTTACCAGTATAAACCAGTATAGACCAGTCCAGACCAGTATAAACCAGTCCAAACCAGTCCAAACCAGTCCGAACCAGTCCGAACCAGTCCAGACCAGTCCAGACCAGTTTAAACCAGTATAAACCAGTATAAACCAGTACCGGCACCCCCAGCCGCCCCAGCTTTACCAGTATAAACCAGTACAGACCAGTCCAGACCAGTAAAAACCAGTATAAACCAGTTCAGACCAGTCCAAACCAGTATAAACCAGTTCAGACCAGTCCAAACCAGTATAAACCAGTATAAACCAGTCTAACCCAGTTCAGACCAGTCTAACCCAGTCCAAACCAGTCCAGACCAGTCCGAACCAGTCCGGACCAGTTCAGACCAGTTCAGACCAGTCCAGACCAGTCCAAACCAGTCCAAACCAGTCCAAACCAGTCCAAACCAGTCTGAACCAGTCCGGACCAGTCCAGACCAGTCCAAACCAGTACCAGCACCCTCAGCCACCCCAGCTTTACCAGTATAAACCAGTATAGACCAGTCCAGACCAGTTCAAACCAGTATAAACCAGTCTAACCCAGTTCAGACCAGTCCAAACCAGTCCAAACCAGTTCAAACCAGTCCAAACCAGTCTGAACCAGTCCGGACCAGTCCAGACCAGTACAAACCAGTACCGGGACCCCCAGCCACCCCAGCTTTACCAGTATAAACCAGTATAGACCAGTCCAAACCCGTCCAAACCAGTCCAGACCAGTCCAAACCAGTTTAAACCAGTATAAACCAGTATAAACCAGTACCAGCACCCACAGCCACCCCAGCTTTTCCAGTATAAACCAGTATAGACCAACAGACCAGTATAAACCAGTCCAGACCAGTCCAGACCAGTCCAGACCAGTTTAAACCAGTCCAAACCAGTACTGGCACCCCCAGCCACCCCAGCTTTACCAGTATAGACCAGTTCAGACCAGTCCAAACCAGTATAAACCAGTCCAGACCAGTCCAAACCAGTACTGGCACCCACAGCCACCCCAGCTTTACCAGTATAAACCAGTATAGACCAGTACAGGACCAGTCCAAACCAGTCCAAACCAGTAAAAACCAGTCCAGGCCAGTTCAGACCAGTCCAAACCAGTCCAAACCAGTCCAGACCAGTCCAAACCAGTCCAAACCAGTCAAAACCAGTTTAAACCAGTACAAACCAGTACCAGCACCCTCAGCCACCCCAGCTTTACCAGTATAAACCAGTATAGACCAGTATAGACCAGTATAAACCAGTCCAGACCAGTATAAACCAGTACTGGGACCCCCAGCCACCCCAGCTTTACCAGTATAAACCAGTATAAACCAGTATAGACCAGTCCAGACCAGTCCAGACCAGTCCAAACCAGTAAAAACCAGTCCAAACCAGTCCAGACCAGTTCAGACCAGTATAAACCAGTGTAGACCAGTTCAGACCAGTCCAAACCAGTCCAAACCAGTATAAACCAGTACCAGCACCCGCGGCTGCCCCAGCTTTACCAGTATAAACCAGTATAGACCAGTACAGACCAGTCCAGACCAGTTCAGACCAGTACAAACCAGTTCAAACCAGTACTGGCACCCACAGCCGCCCCAGCTTTACCAGTATAAACCAGTATAGACCAGTTCAGACCAGTATAAACCAGTCCAGACCAGTATAAACCAGTCCAAACCAGTAAAAACCGGTTAAAACCAGTTTAAACCAGTATAAACCAGTACTGGCACCCCCAGCCACCCCAGCTTTACCAGTATAAACCAGTATAAACCAGTATAGACCAGTCCAAACCAGTCCAGACCAGTCCAAACCAGTATAAACCAGTATAAACCAGTCCAAACCAGTCCAAACCAGTCCAAACCAGTCCAGACCAGTTCAGACCAGTCCAAACCAGTCCAAACCAGTATAAACCAGTACCAGCACCCGCGGCTGCCCCAGCTTTACCAGTATAAACCAGTATAGACCAGTCCAGACCAGTCCAAACCAGTCAGACCTGTAAAAACCAGTCCAAACCAGTCCAGGCCAGTCCAGACCAGTCCAGACCAGTTAAAACCAGTTTAAACCAGTATAAACCAGTACCGGCACCCTCAGCCGCCCCAGCTTTACCAGTATAGACCAGTTTAGACCAGTCCAAACCAGTCCAAACCAGTAAAAACCAGTATAAACCAGTATAAACCAGTTTAAACCAGTATAAACCAGTACTGGCACCCTCAGCCACCCCAGCTTTACCAGTATAAACCAGTATAGACCAGTCCAAACCAGTAAAAACCAGTTTAAACCAGTTTAAACCAGTATAAACCAGTTAAAACCAGTCCAAACCAGTCCAAACCAGTATAAACCAGTTAGAACCAGTCCAAACCAGTTAAAACCAGTCCAAACCAGTTCAAACCAGTACAGGACCAGTCCAGACCAGTTCAGACCAGTCCAAACCAGTAAAAACCAATTAGAACCAGTTAGAACTAGTAAAAACCAGTAAAAACCAGTCCAAACCAGTTAAAACCAGTCCAGACCAGTATAAACCAGTTAGAACCAGTAAAAACCGAGAGAAGCCCAATTAAAACCTATTAAAACGAAATTAATTCCATCTAAAACTAATTAAAACTCCATTAAAATAAATTAAAGCCAATTAAAAGCCTAATAAAGCCAATTAAACCAATTAAAAGCAATTAAAACCAATTAAAACCTTAATAAATCAAATTAAAATTAATTAAAACCAATTAAAACCCAATTAAAACCAATTAAAACCCAATTAAAACCCTAATAAATCAAATTAAAACCAATTAAAACCAATTAAAACCCAATTAAAACCCTAATAAATCAAATTAAAAGCAATTAAAACCAATTAAAACCAATTCAAATCCTAATAAATCAAATTAAAAGCAATTAAAACCAATTAAAAGCCTAATAAATAAAATTAAAACCAATTAAAACCAATTAAAACCAATTAAAACCCTAATAAATCAAATTAAACCAAATTAAAAGCAATTAAAACCAATTAAAAGCCTAATAAATCAAATTAAAACCAATTAAAACCAATTAGAACCCAATTAAAAGCCTAATAAATCAAATTAAAACCCAATTAAAAGCCTAATAAATCAAATGAAACCAAATTAAAAGCAATTAAAACCAATTAAAACCTTAATAAATCTAATTAAAACCAATTAAAACCCATTAAAACCAATTAAAAGCCTAATAAATCAAATTAAAATTAATTAAAACCGATTAAAAGCCTAATAAATCAAATTAAAACCAATTAAACCCAATTAAAACCAATTAAAATGAAATAAAATCGATTAAATCTGAATAAAACCGAGAATTAATCCTCGAATTAAATTAAAAACGAATCAAATTAATTAAACCAATTAAAAGGAGTTAAATTCAATTAAAATTCAGTTAAATCGGAATTAAATAATTGGAAGCAAATTAAACTGAATTAAATTCATTTAAAATTCAATTAAAATTCAATTAAAATTCTATTAAATCTCAATTAAATCTCAATAAAATCTAAATAAAATCTAAATTAAATCTAAATTAAATCTAAATTAAATCTCAATTAAATCTCAATTAAATCTAAATTAAATCTCAATTAAATCTCTATCAAAATTCAATCAAAATTCAATTAAAATTCAATTAAAATTCTATCAAATCTAAATTAAATCTCAATTAAATCTCAATAAAATCTAAATAAAATCTAAATTAAATCTAAATTAAATCTCAATAAAATCTAAATAAAATCTAAATTAAATCTAAATAAAATCTAAATTAAATCTAAATTAAATCTCAATTAAATCTCAATCAAATCTAAATTAAATCTAAATTAAATCTAAATTAAATCTAAATTAAATCTCAATTAAATCTAAATTAAATCTAAATTAAATCTCAATTAAATCTCAATTAAATCTCAATAAAATCTAAATAAAATCTAAATTAAATCTCAATTAAATCTCAATTAAATCTCAATCAAAATTCCATTAAAATTCAATGAAAATCAATTCAATCTCAATTAAATCTCAATTAAATGTCAAAACTCAATTAAAATTCAATTAAAATCTCAATTAAAATTCAATTAAATCTCAAAACTCAATCAAAATTCATTTAAATCTCAATTAAATCTCAATTAAAACCCAATTAAAACCAAACGAACCCCATTAAAATCCCCATTAAAAAAAAAACCTTTAAATTTCTTTTTTTCCCCCTAAAATCGCCCAAAATCGAATTTTTCTGCACAAAAATCTCCTTTTTACCCCAAAATTCGATTTTTCCCCTTAAAATCCCCCAAAACTCCAATTTTTCTCTTAAAAATCTCTTTTTCTACCCAAATTCCGCCCCAAAATTCAATTTTTTTCCCTCAAAAGTCGATTCTTTTTGTACAAAAATCTCATTTTTACCCAAAAATTCAATTTTTTTTCCCAAAAAATTCAATTTTTCCCTACAAAAATCTTATTTTTACCCAAAAATTCACCCAAAAATTCAATTTTTTTCCCCAAAAATTAAATTTTTTCCTACAAAAATCTCATTTTTCCCCGATTTTCACCCAAAAATTCAAATTTTTCCCCCAAAAATTCAAATTTTTTCCCCAAACGCCCAAAATTTGAATTTTTCTCCCTCCCAGGTGTTGTTTTCCACCCCAAAAAGGGGAAATTTGACCCAAAAAGCCCCAAACTTCTCCTTTTTTTGTTGTTTTCGAAACCTCCCCGGGGTTATTTTGGGGGGGAACCGAAAGAATTTTGGGGCCAAATTTCCCCTTTTTGGGTCGGTTCCACTTTTGGGGGCGATTTTTAATTTTTGGGGTAAAAAAAATGGGATTTAATTGGATTTTTTTAATTGATTTTTAATTGTTTTTTTTGTTTATTTTTAATTTATTTAATTTAATTTAATTTAATTTAATTTAATTTAATTTAATTTAATTTAATTTAATTTAATTTAATTATTTTATTTATTTTAATTTATTTTATTTTATTTGAATTAATTTAATTTAATTTAATTTGCTTTAATTTAATTTAACTTTAATTTAACTTTAATTTAACTTTAATTTAACTTTTTAATTCATTTTAATTTAATTTCTTTTCTTTTCTTTTACTTTATTTATTTTATTTATTTTAATTAATTTAACGTAATTTAATTTAATATAATTTAATTTAATTTTCATTAACTTAATCTATTGTTTTATTTTATTTTTTAAATTAAATTAAATTAAATTAAATTAAATTAGATTAAATTAAATTAAATTAAATTAAACGAAATTAAACTAAATTAAATCGGATTAAAGTAAATTAAATTAAATCGAATTAAATTGAATTAAATCGAATAAAATAAAATTAAATTAAATTAAATTAAATTAATTTTTCCTCATTTTTTTCCCTTTTTTATCTCATTTTTTCCTCAATTTTATCTCAATTTTTCTCCATTTCACCTCAATTTTTATCTCAATTTTATCTCAGTTTTATCTAAATTTTATCTCAATTTTTTAATCATTCTTTATCAATTTTATTTCAATTTCTTCTCAATTTTTTCTCCATTTTATCTCAATTTTATCTCAATTTTTACTCAATTTTTCATCAATTTTTATTTTTTTTTTCTTATTTTTTTCTCCATTTTTTCTCCATTATTTTACCATTTTTTTCTCAATTTTTCTCCATTTTATCTCAATTTTATCTCCATTTTTTCTCCATTTTTCCTCATTTTTCCTCAATTTTTTAAATCATTTTTTATCAATTTTATTTCATTTTTTTCTCCATTTTTTTCTCATTTTTATCACATTTTTTCCTCAATTTTATCTCAATTTTTTATCATTTTTTTCCCATTTTTTCTCCATTTTTTCTTTATTTTTTAATCATTTTTTCCTCCATTTTATCTCAATTTTATCTCAATTTTTAAATTATTTTTTCTCATTTTTTTCTTTTTTGTTCTCCATTTTTTCTCCATTTTTTTACCATTTTTTCCTCATTTTTATCTCAATTTTATCTCAATTTTATCTCAATTTTATCTCAATTTTATCTCAATTTTATCTCAATTTTTTATCATTTTTTTCTCATTTTTTCTCCATTTTTTCTTTATTTTTTAATCATTTTTTCCTCCATTTTATCTCAATTTTATCTCAATTTTTAAATTATTTTTTATCAATTTTATTTCAATTTTTTCTCAATTTTTTCTCATTCTTTTCTCCATTTTTTCTCCATTTTTTTATCATTTTTTCATCAATTTTTCTCCATTTTATCTCAATTTTATCTCAATTTTATCTCAATTTTATCTCAATTTTATATTAATTTTTAAATTATTTTTTATCATTTTTTTCTCATTTTTTCTCCATTTTTCCTCATTTTTTCTCCATTTTTTAATCATTTTTTATCAATTTTATTTCAATTTATTCTCATTTTTTCCTCAATTTTATCTCATTTTTTTCTCATTTTTTTCTCATTTTTTTCTCATTTTTTTCTCATTTTTAGACGATTTTATTTCATTTTTTTTTCAATTTTTTATCAATTTTATCTCAATTTTATCTTAATTTTTTCTCAATTTTTTCTCATATTTTTCTCTCTTTTAACTCATTTTTTCTTAATTTTTTCTCCATTTTTTTACCATTTTTCCCCAATTTTTACCAATTTTATCTCAATTTTATCTCAATTTTATCTCAATTTTATCTCAATTTTTAAATCATTTTTTATCATTTTTATCTCAATTTTTTCACCATTTTTCCTCATTTTTTCCTCAATTTATTTTATCATTTTTATCAATTTTATTTCATTTTTTTCCTCATTTTTTCCTCAATTTTATCTCAATTTTTTCTCATTTTTATCTCATTTTTATTTCAATATTTTCTCCATTTTTTCTCATTTTTTACCCCATTTTTGACCATTTTTTCCTCATTTTTATCTCAATTTTATCTCAATTTTATCTCCATTTTTTAATCATTTTTTATCAATTTTATTTCAATTTTTTTCCCCATTTTTCCCCATTTTCCTCCTTTTTTCCCTCAATTTTTTCTCATTTTTTTCCTCAATTTTTTCTCATTTTTTCCCAATTTTCCTCAATTTTTCCTCATTTTTTTCTCCATTTTTTACCATTTTCCCTCAATTTTATATCAATTTTATATCAATTTTATATCAATTTTATATCAATTTTATATCAATTTTATATCAATTTTATATCAATTTTATATAATTTTCCCAATTTTCCCCATTTTCCCCCAAAATTCCCTTTAAAAACCCCAAAAATTCCATTTTTAACCCCCCAAAAATCCCATTTTTACCCCAAAAAACCCCAAAATTTGACTTTTTAACCCCAAAATTCGCATTTTTCTACTTAAAAAAAAAAACTCCCTAAAAATGGAATTTTTTGCCTCAAAAAATCGTCGGGTTTGGACCGAAAAAAGTCAAATTTTCACCCAAAATAAATCAAATTTTAACGAATAAAAAAAAATCAAATTTTAACCAAAATAAATCAAATTTTAACCGAAAAAAAATTCAAATTTTAAGCGAAAAATTCAAATTTTCACCCAAAATAAATCAAATTTTTACGAATAAAAAAATCAAATTTTAACGAATAAAAAAATCAATTTTTTTACCAAAATAAATCAAATTTTAACGAATAAAAAAATCAAATTTTAACGGATAAAAAAATCAATTTTTTTTACCAAAATAAATCAAATTTTAACGAATAAAAAAATCAAATTTTAACGAATAAAAAAATCAATTTTTTTTACCAAAATAAATCAAATTTTAACCAAAAAAAAAATCAAATTTTCACCGAAAATAAATCAAATTTTAACGAATAAAAAAAATCAAATTTTCGTCAAAAAAATACCGAATTTTCACCAAAAATAAATCAAATTTTAACGAATAAAAAATATCAAATTTTAACCAAAAAAATTCAAATTTTCGCCCCCCCAAAAAAATCGAATTTTAACCCAAAAAAATCAAATTTTTACAAGAAAAAAATATCAAATTTTAACCCAAAAAAAAATCAAATTTTTGCCAAAAAAATATCAAATTTTAACCAAAAAAAAAAATCAAATTTTTGCAAAAAAAATATCAAATTTTAACCAAAAAAAAAAATCACATTTTTGCCGAAAAAAAATCAAATTTTTGCCAAAAAAATATCAAATTTTAACCAAAAAAAATCGAATTTTTACCGAAAAAAAAATCAAATTTTTGCCAAAAAAATATTAAATTTTGACCCAAAAAAATCGAATTTTTGCCGAAAAAAATTCAAATTTTAACGAATAAAAAAATCAAATTTTAACCCAAAAAATATCAAATTTTCCTCCAAAAAAAAAACCCCAAAATTGACTTTTTTCACCCCAAACCCCTCACGAAAATTCCCTTAAAATCCTACTTTTAAAAAAACCCCAAAAACGCCGAATTTTCACCCAAAAAAATTCAAATTTTGGGTCAAAAAATTAAAAAAAAAACAGATTTTTTTTCCCGCCAAAACCCCGCGATTTTCCCGCCGGGGCACCCCGGGATTTTCCCGCCAAATCCCCGATTTTCCCGCCAAAACCCCCGATTTCACCCGGGGGGGTTTTTGAGGGTGAAAAATGCGAATTTTGGGTGAAAAAATGCGAATTTTGGGTGAAAAAAGGGCGATTTTGGGGTCGGGACTCACCGCTGGACACCGTGACCGTCGTTCCGCTGCCCCAGGCGTCAATAGGAGACCCACGGTGGGCGGGGCCCGCGGGGAACCCGCGCAAAAACCTCGAGTTTGGGGTAAAAAACCCCGATTTTGGGCAATTTGGGGGAAAAATGGTGAAAAACGCGATTTTTTGGGGGTTTTTTTTAAGGGATTTGAAGGAGGAGGAAGAGGAGGATGAGGGGAGGGGGAAAATGGGGAAAAACGGGAAAAAATTGGGAAATTTGGGGGAAAAAATGGAAATTTTGGGAAAAAAATCATAATTTTGGTGATTTTTTATTTTTTTTTTCTTAATTTGGGGTGAAAAAGGGTAAAAATGGGGTTTTTTTAGGGGGGTTTGAGGGAGGAGGAAGAGGAGGATGAGGAGAGGGCAAAAATGGGAAAAAAATGGGGAAATTTGGGGAAAAAATGGGGAAAAATTGAAAATTTGGGAAAAAATCGTAATTTTGGCGATTTTTAAAATTTTTTTGGTCAAATTGGGGTGGAAAAGGGTAAAAATGGGGTTTTTTAAGGGGGTTTGGGGGAGGAGGAAGAGGAGGGGGAGGAGAGGGGGAAAATATTGGGAAATTTGGGGAAAAAATGGGGAAAAATGGAAATTTTGGGAAAAAAATCGTAATTTTGGCGATTTTTAAAATTTTTTTGTCAAATTGGGGTGAAAAAGGGTAAAAATGGGGTTTTTTAAGGGGTTTGGGGGAGGAGGAAGAGGAGGGGGAGGGGAGGGTTGAAGGAGAGGAAAAAATGGGAAAAAATTGGGAAATTTGGGGGAAAAATGGAAATTTTGGGGAAAAAATCGTAATTTTGGTGATTTTGGGGAATTTTTTTCTCGTGTTTTGGGTGAAAATTGGGATTTTTTGGGGAGGTTTTGAGGGCGGGAAAATGGAGGGGGAGGGGAGGTGGAAAGGAAGGAAAAAATGGGGAAAAACGGGGAAAAAATGGGAAATTTTGGGTAAAAAATGGGAAATTTGGGGTTAAAAATGGTAATTTTGGCGATTTTGGGGAATTTTTCCCTCATATTTGGGTGAAAAAAGGTAAAATTTGGGTTTTTAGGGAGGTTTGGGGGCGGGGGAAAGAGAAGGGGAGAAAAATTGGGAAAAATGTGAAAATTTGGGTGAAAAATGAGGAAATTGGGAGGGAAAATGGGGGGAAATCGTGATTTTGGTGATTTTGGGGTGAAAAAGGGGAATTTTGGGGTTTTTTGGGGGCGGGAGGGGAGAAAAAATCGGGATTTTGGGGGAAAAAGAGGGAAAATCGGGAAAAAGGGAAATCGGGGGGAAATGCGGGAATTGAGCGATTTTTGGGGGAAAAATGAGATTTTTGGTGATTTTTTTTGAGGTGGAAATGGGGGAAAATGAGGAGATTTTGGGTCAAAAAGAGGGAAAAGTGGGAAAAATTTGAGGGGATTTGGGGGAAATGAGGAAAAAAGATAAAATCAACCCAAATTTGGGGTGAAAAGGGGCAAAAAGAGGAAAAAAAAAGGAAAAATTTGGGTCAAAAAAGGCAAAAAATAATCGCGGGTTTGGTAAAAATGTTAAAAAAACCCGAAATTGCCCAAAATTGAGGTGGAAAATGCGCCAAAAACTCAAAATTTCCCCAAATTTTGGGCAAAAATACAAAAAAAAACCGAAATTGCCCCAAAATTAGAGTGAAAAATGCTTTTAAAAAAGGAAATTATCCAAAATTTGGCGAAAAATGCTAAAAAACAGAGAAATTACCCCAAATTTGGGTCAAAACCGCTCCAAAAACTCCAAATTTGGGTGAAAAATGCTCAAAAAACCCAGAATTACCCAAAATCGCGCTGGAAAATGCTCGAAAAACCAAAAAATTACCAAAAAATTTGGGTCAAAAATGCTCAAAAAAATTAAAAAAAAAATCCCAAATTTGGGTTAAAAATGCTGAAAAACCCCAAAATTACCCAAAATTTGGGCAAAAACGTTCGAAAATATCGAAATTGCCCCAAATTTGGGTCAAAACCGCTCTAAAAATCCCAAATTCGGGTGAAAAAACTCCAAAAAAACCCGAATTTAAGCAAAATTTCGATCAAAAATGCCCCAAAAGTTCCCGAAATAAACCCAAATTTGGGGAAAAAAGACTCAAAAAACCCGAAATGACCCCAAATTTTGGGTCAAATCCGGGGATTTTGGGGGAAATTCGGGAATTTTGGGGAGAAATTTTTGGTTTTTCTGGTGGAAATCCCGGCGGGAATTTGGGGTAAAATTCGGGGATTTTGGGGTCAAATCCCGGGAGGATTTTGGGGTGAAATTTCGGGATTTTGGGGTTGAAATCCCGGGGTCATTTTGGGGTAAAATTCGTGGATTTTGGGGAAAAGTTCGTAGATTTTGGGAGGAAATCCCGGGATTTTGGGTTAAAATTCGGGATTTTTGGGGTAAAATTCAGGACTTCGGGATGAAATTCGGGATTTTGGGGTGAAATTCGTGAATTTTGGGGTAAAATTCGGGGATTTTGGGTTGAAATCCCGGCGGGAATTTGCGCTGAAGTCCCGGGAAGGGTTTTGGGGTGAAATCCGGGGATTTTGGGTTAAAATTCGTGGATTTGGGGAAAAATTCGTGGATTTTGGGAGGAAATCCCGGGATTTTGGGTTAAAATTCGGGATTTTTGGGGTAAAATTCAGGATTTTGGGATGAAATTCGTGGATTTTGGGATGAAATTCGTGGATTTTGGGTTAAAATTCGGGGATTTTGGGTTGAAATCCCGGCGGGAATTTGGGCTGAAATCCCGGGAAGGGTTTTGGGGTGAAATCCGGGGATTTTGGGTTAAAATTCGTGGATTTGGGGGAAAATTCGTGGATTTTGGGAGGAAATCCGGGGATTTTGGGTTAAAATTCGGGATTTTTGGGGTAAAATTCAGGATTTTGGGGAAAAATTCGTGGATTTTGGGAGGAAATCCCGGGATTTTGGGTTAAAATTCGGGATTTTTGGGTAAAATTCAGGATTTTGGGATGGAATCCGGGGATTTTGGGGAGAAATTCGTGAGTTTTGGGTTAAAATTCGTGAATTTTTGTGTAAAATTCAGGACTTCGGGATGAAATTCGGGGATTTTGGGTTAAAATTCGTGGATTTTGGTGTGAAATTCGTGGATTTTGGGTTAAAATTCGGGGATTTTGGGTTGAAATCCCGGCGGGAATTTGCGCTGAAGTGCCGGGAAGGGTTTTGGGGTGAAATCCGGGGATTTTGGGGTTTTTGTGGCCGCGCGAGCCCCCGGGAGCAGCAGCAGCGCCCGCGCCGGGGCCGCTCCCACGGTGACACCGAGAGGGCAAAAAACCCCGGGGCGGTTTGGGGCGAAAAACGGCGGAATCGGGAAAAAACGGGAATAAAGAAAAATAAACGGGATTTGGGGGAAAAAACGGCGGAATCGGGAAAAATGGGATGGGGGAAAAATAAACGGGATTTGGGGGGAAAAAAAGGGAATTGGGGGAAATGGGGAATTGGGGTAAAAAAACGGGAATTGGGGAAAAAATGGGATTTGGGGGAAAAAACGGGAATTAAAAAAAAAAAAGGGATTTGGGGGAAAAAATGGGAATAAAGAAAAAAAACGGGAATTGGGGAAAAACGGGATCGGGGAAAAATAAACGGGAATTGGGGGAAAGAAACGGGAATAAAGAAAAAAAACCGGGAATTGGAAAATAAACGGGAATTGGGGAAAAAACGGGAATAAAGAAAAAAAACGGGAATTGGGGAAAAAATGGGATTTGGGGGAAAAAACGGGAATAAAGAAAAAAAACGGGACTGGAAAAAAACAGGGAATGGGGGAAAAAACGGGAAAAAAATGTCGGGAATTGGGGAAAAAATCAGGGAATGGGGGAAAAAAAAATAAATGGAAATTTGGGGGGAAAACCGGGAATTGGGGAAAAAAAAAACAACAATCCGGGAATAAAAAAATCCCGGGAATTGGGAAAAAAAACAAAAAAAAAAAAACGGGAATAAAGAAAAAACCGGGAATTGGGAAAAAAAGGGGAATTGGGGGAAAAAACGGGAATAAAGAAAAAAATCGGGAATCGGGAAAATAAAACGGGAATTGGGGAAAAAAGGTGAAATCGGGAAAAGAAATCGGGAATAAAGAAAAAAACGGGAATCGGGAAAAATACGGGAATGGGGAAAAAAAAGCGGGAATTGGGAAAAAGCCGGGATTGGAAAAAGAAAAAAAAAGGGAATAAAGAAAAAAACGGGAATTGGAAAAAAACGGGAATAAAGAAAAAAACGGGAATCGGGAAAATAAAACGGGAATTGGGGAAAAAAATGGGGAATTGGGGAAAATCGGGAATTGGGAAAAAAAATGGGATTTAGGGGGGAAAACGGGAATAAAGAAAAAAAAACCGGTAATTGGAAAAAAAAAAAGCGAAAAAAACCCTCGGGAATCGGGGAAAAAAAACCGGGAATTGGGAAAAAAATCCTGGAATTGGGAAAAGAAAAAAAAAAGGGGAAAAAACCCCTTGGGAATCGGGGAAAAAAAATGGAAATTTGGGTTGAAAAAACGGGAATTGGGGAAAAAAAACAAGAAAACGGGAATAAAGGAAATCCCGGGAATTGGGGAAAAAAACCGGGAATAAAGAAAAAACCGGGATTGCGAAAAAAAAAAACGGGAATTGGGAAAAAAACCAAGAAAACGGGAATAAAGGAAATCCCGGGAATTGGGGAAAAAAAACGGGAATAAAGAAAAAACCGGGAATCGGGAAAAAAAAACGGGTTTTGGGGAAAAAAAACCGGAATAAAGAAAAACCGGGAATTGGGAAAAATCGGGAATCGGAGGAAAAAGCGGGAATTGGGGAAAAATAAAAATAAATGGAAATTTGGGGGAATAAACGGGAATTGGGGAAAAAAAACGGGAATTGGGGAAAAAACAACAATCCGGGAATAAAGAAAATTCCGGGAATTTGGGGGGAAAAAACGGGAATAAAGAAAAAAGCGGGAATTGGGAAAAAATACGGGATTGGGGGAAAAAAAAAAGGAATAAAGAAAAACCGGGAATTGGGGAAAAAAGGGGAATTGGGGGAAAAAAACCGGGAATTGGGGAAAAGCCGGGATTGGGGAAAAAATGGGAATAAAGGAAAAAACGGGAATGGGGAAAATCCCGGGAATCGGGGAAAAAACCCGGGAATAGGAAAAAAATGCGGGAATGGGGAAAAATCGGGATTCGGGGGAAAAAAAACGAAATTGGGGAAAAAAATGGGAATAAAGAAAAATTGGGAATTGGGAAAAATCGGGAATAGGGGAAAAAATAAAAGGAAATTGGTAAAAAAACCGGGAATAGGGAAAAAAACCCCGGGAATTGGGAAAAACAGGAATTAAAAAAAACCTGGAATTAAAAAAAAAAACGGGAATTGGGGAAAAAACGGAAAAAAAGAAAAAAAAACGGAAATAGGGGAAAAAAATCTGGAATTGGGAAAAAAACCCAGGAATTGGGAAAAAAACGGGAATAAAGGAAAAAAAAAAGGGAAAAAAAACCGGGAAAAAAACCCGGGAATTTAAAAAAAAAAAAGGGAAATTGGGGGAAAAAAAAAGGGAAATTGAGGCCAAATTTGGGGTAAAAACGGAATAAAATGGGAAAATTTGAAGGAAAAAATGGAAAAAAAGGGGAAAATTTGGTGGGAAAACCGAAAAAAAAGAGGAAATCTGAAGAAAAAGGGGAAAATTGTAAAATTTGGGGGAAAAGTGGAAAAAAAAGGAGAAAATTTGGGATAAAAATGGGAAAAAAAGGAGAAAATTTAAGGGAAAAGTGGGGAAAAAAAGAAGATTTGGGGTAAAAACAGGAAAAAAAAGATAATTTGAAGAAAAAATGGGAAAAAAATGAGAAAATTTGGTGGAAAAGTGGAAAAAAAAGACAATTTGGGATAAAAATGGAATTTTTTACCCCAAATCTTCTCCTTTTTTCCACTTTTCCCTCGAGTTTTCTTTTTTTCCCCCATTTTTATCCCAAATTTTCTCCATTTTTTCCACTTTTCCACCAAATTTTGTCACTTTTTTTTCCAGTTTTTCTTCAGATTTTCTCCTTTTTTTCGGTTTTTCCCCCAAATTTTCTCCTTTTTCTCGTTTTTCCTTCAAATTTTCTCATTTTCTTCTTCCAGAAGGTTCTGGATCCATCCTGAGGGTCTTGAGGCTCTTCCAGAAGGTTCTGGATCCATCCCGAGGTTCTTCCAGAAGGTTCTGGAACCATCCTGAGGGTCCTGAGGTTCTTCCAGAAGGTTCTGGGTCCATCCTGAGGTTCTTCCAGAAGGTTCTGGATCCATCCTGAGGGTCCTGAGGAACTTCCAGAAGGTTCTTGACCTTCATGGAAGGGTCCCCATGGCCATGGGAGGGTCTCCAGCTCCATCCAGAAGGTTCCAAGAGCTTCCGGTAGCGTCCGGAACTTTCCAAACGGTGAGGAACCGAAACCAACCCAACCCAAACCAAAACCAACCGTGACCAACCCAAACCAACCAAAACCAAACCAACCCAACTCAACCAAAACCAACCCAAACCAACCGTGACCGACCCAACCAAAACCAACCCAAACCAAAACCAACCCAACCCAACTCAACTCAACCAACTCAACCCAACCAAAACCAACCCAAACCAACCATGACCAACTCAACTCAACCATGACCAACCCAAACCAAAACCAGCCGTGACCAACCCAACCCAACCATGACCAACCCAACTCAACTCAACTCAACCCAACTCAACTCAACCATGACCAACCCAACCAAAACCAACCGTGACCAACCCAAACCAACCCAACTCAACTCAACTCAACCCAACCCAACCCAACCCAACCATGACCAACTCAACCCCCTCTTCCTCTTCCTCTTCCACCCAACCCAACTCAACCATGACCAACCCAACCCAACCCAACCAACCCAACTCAAACCAACCAAAACCAACCGTGACCAACCCAACTCAACTCAACTCAAACCAACTCAACTCAACCAACCCAACTCAATCATGACCAACTCAACCCCTTCTTCCTCTTCCTCTTCCATCCAACCCAACCAAACCCAACTCAACCTCCTCTTCATCTTCCATCCAACCATGACCAATCCAACCCAACTCAACCCAACTCAACCCCCTCTTCCTGTTCCTCTTCCATCCAACCCAACTCAACCCAACTCAACTCAACCATGACCAACTCAACCCCTTCTTCCTCTTCCTCTTCCACCCAACCCAACCCAACCCAACTCAACCCAACTCAACTCAACTCAACTCAAACTCCTGTTCCTCTTCCACCCAACCATGACCAACCCAACCATGACCAACCCAACCCAACCCAACCCAACCCCCTCTTCCTCTTCCTCTTGCATCCAACCCAACCCAACCATGACCAACTCAACCACGACCAACTCAACCCAACCCAACTCAACCCAACCCAACCATGACCAACTCAACCTCCTCTTCCTCTTCCAGTCAACTGTGACCAACCCAAGTCAACCATGGCCAACCCAACCATGACCAACCCAACTCAACTCAACTCAACCGTGACCAACCAATCCCCCTCTTCCTCTTCCTCTTCCATCCAACCCAACCCAACCATGACCAACCCAGCCCAACTCAACTCAACTCAACCCAACTCAACCATGACCAACCCAACCCCTTCTTCCTCTTCCATCCAATCGCAACCAACTCAACTCAACCCAACCCAACCCCCTCTTCCTCTTCCACCCAACCATGACCAACCCAACTCAACTCAACCATGACCAATTCAACTCAACCCAACTCAACCTCTTCTTCCTCTTCCACCCAACCGTGACCAACCCAACTCAACCCAACTGTGACCAACTCAACCCAAACCAACTCAATCCAACTCAACCATGACCAACCCAACCCCCTCTTCCTCTTCCTCTTCCACCCAACCCAAACCAAAACCAACCGTGACCAACTCAACCCAACCATGACCAATTCAACCATGACCAACCCAAACCAACTCAACTCAACCCAACCCAACCCAACCCTGTCTTCCTCTTCCAGTCAACCATGACCAACAAAACCCAACTCAACCCAACTCAACCCAACTCAACCATGACCAACTCAACCCCTTCTTCCTCTTCCTCTTCCACCCAACCCAACCCAACCCAACCCAACTCAACCTCCTCTTCATCTTCCATCCAACCATGACCAATCCAACCCAACCCAACCCAACTCAACCCAACCATGACCAACCCAACCCAACCCAACCCAACCCAACCCCCTCTTCCTCTTCCTCTTCCATCCAACCCAACTCAACCCAACTCAACTCAACCATGACCAACTCAACCTCCTCTTCCTCTTCCTCTTCCACCCAACCATGACCAACCCAACCCAACCCAACCATGACCAACCCAACTCAACCAACGCAACCCAACCCAACCGTGACCAACTCAACTCAACTCAACCCAACTCAACCCAACCCAACTCAACCCAACCATGACCAACCCAACCCACTCTTCCTCTTCCACTCAACCACGACCAACAAAACCCAACTCAACCCAACTCAACCATGACCAACTCAACCTCCTCTTCCTCTTCCTCTTCCACCCAACCGTGACCAACCCAACCCAACCATGACCAACAAAACCCAACTCAACCCAACTCAACCCAACCCAACTCAACCCAACCATGACCAACCCAACCCACTCTTCCTCTTCCACTCAACCACGACCAACAAAACCCAACTCAACCCAACTCAACTCAACTCAACCCAACTCAATTCAACTCAACCATGACCAACTCAACCCAACTCAACTCAATCCAACCCAACTCAACCCAACTCAACCATGACCAACCCAACTGAACCAACTCAACCCAACCCAACCAAAACCAACTCAACTCAACCCAACCATGACCAACCCAACCCCCTCTTCCTCTTCCACCCAATCATGACCAACTCAACCCAAACGTGACCAACTCAACCATAAACCAACCCAACTCAACTCAACTCAAGTCAACCCAACCCTGTCTTCCTCTTCCAGTCAACCATGACCAACCCAACTCAGCCATGACCAACCCAAACCAACCCAACCCAACTCAACTCAGCCATGACCAACTCAACTCAACTCCACCCAAACCCCTCTTCCTCTTCCACTCAACCACAACTGACAAAACCCAACTCAACTCAACCCAACCCAACCCAAACATGACCAACCCAACTCAACCATGACCAACTCAACCCCCTCTTCCTCTTCCTCTTCCACCCAACCCAACCCAACCATGACCAACCCAGCCCAACTCAACTCAACTCAACTCAACCCAACTCAACCTCCTGTTCCTCTTCCACTCAACCGTGACCAACCCAACCCAACCCAACCATGACCAACAAAACCCAACTCAACCCAACTCAACTCAATTCAACCCAACTCAACCCAACCCAACCGTGACCAACCAATCCCCCTCTTCCTCTTCCACTCAACCATGACCAACTCAACCCAACCCAACCCAACCCAATTCAACCAAAACCAACTCAACTCAACTCAACCAACCCAACTCAACCATGACCAACTCAACCCCTTCTTCCTCTTCCTCTTCCACCCAACCCAACCCAACCCAACCCAACCCAACCCAACCCAACCCAACTCAACCAACCCAACCCAACCCAACTCAACCCCTTCTTCCTCTTCCTCTTCCACCCAACCCAACCCAACCCAACCCAACCATGACCAACCCAACCCAGCTCAACCCAACTCAACCCAACTCAACTCCACCCAACCCTCTCTTCCTCTTCCTCTTCCACTCAACCGTGACCAACCCAACCCAACTCAACCCAACTCAACCCAACCCAACCATGACCAACCCAACCCCTTCTTCCTCTTCCTCTTCCACCCAACCATGACCGACAAAACCCAACTCAACTCAACCCAACCGTGACCAACTCAACCGTGACCAACCCAACCCCCTCTTCCTCTTCCTCTTCCACCCAACCATGACCAACCCAACCCAACCCAACCCCCTCTTCCTCTCCCACCCTCCCCCTCCCCCCCAGGGGACCACCCCGAGGTTTTCCTCCGCCCGTCCCCGCCGCCGGCGCCGCCGTGAGCGGCGCAGAAATAAGCGCCGGAATCCCCGTCCCGCAGCTCGTCGGCGCTCAGCGTCACCGCCCCACCATCATCCTCCTCCCGGCCCACCCGGAACCTTCCGCGCGCCCACGGCGCCGCCGGGCCGCCGATCCCCGCCAGCAGCTCCAGGCCCCTCCCGGCGCCCTGGCGCACCCAGAAGATCCGGGATTGGCCCAGGTCGAGGCCGGAGGCGCGGCAGAGGAGGCGCAGGGACCCCCCGGGGGGCTGGAGGTCCCCCCCGGACTCCAGCAGGGTCACGGCCGCCCGGAGCCCTGCGGGAAAAAGGGGAGATGGGGATGAGGCAAAGCCGGATCCGGGCCTGTCCCCCCCGGAAGGTTCCGGAAGGTTCCGGACGCACCTGGAAGGGCGGCCAGCAGCAGGAGGGCCAGGAACGGGAGCGAGGTGGAGGCCATGGCCGGGATCTGCCGAGTCCGGGGACCCCCGGGGGGTTTTTATGGGGGAAAGGGGCGGGGCTTGGGTGGGAAAAGGGGGCGTGGCTGGAGGGAGGGGGCGGGGTTTAGGGTGGAGGGGTTTTGGCGGGAAAACGAGGGCCGGAGGTGATTAAAGAAAGGGTTAATTGGGTTGGGGTGGAAGGGTTAATTAGATGGCTAATTAGCCTGGCCTGGTGTTAATTGCAGGGGTCGTTAATTGCAGGGGTCGTTAATTGCAGGGTTCGTTAATTAACGGGTTGGTTAATTAACAGCGGTGGGTTGTGGGGGCCCCACGCCTTAATTAATGGGCCCAGAGTAATTCCACAAGTCTGATTCATTAATTAATAGGTCCAAGATAATTGCAAGAGCCCCATTCATTAATTAATAAGTCCAAGATAATTGCACAAGTCTGGTTCATTAATTAATAAGTCTGAGGTAATTGCACAAGCCCAGCTCATTAATTAATAGGTCCGAGGTAATTGCAAGAGCCCCATTCATTAATTAATAGGTCCGAGATAATTGCACAAGTCCGGGTCATTAATTAATAAGTCCGAGGTAATTGCACAAACCCAGTTCATTAATTAATAGGGCTGAGGTAATTACACAAGCCCAGCTCATTAATTAATAGGTCCGAGGTAATTGCAAGAGCCCCATTCATTAATTAATAGGTCCGAGATAATTGCACAAGTCCGGTTCATTAATTAATAAGTCCGAGATAATTGCACAAGGCCTATTCATTAATTAATAGGACCAAGATAATTGCAAGAGCCCCATTCACTAATTAATAAGTCCGAGATAATTGCACAAGCCCAGTTCATTAATTAATAGGTCCGAGCTAATTGCAGGCACCCGATTCATTAATTAGTGGGTGTGGGTTGATTGCAGGAGTTCTGTTTGTTAATTAATGGTGTTAATTGCACGAGTCCAATTCATTAATTAATGCAATTAAGGTCATTTCAACAGGCCGATTAATTAATTAAGAGCACCCAGTTAATTGCAGGCACCCAATTCATTAATTAATGGGCCCAAGGTAATTTCAAGAGCCCTGTTCATTAATTAATAGGTCCCAGTTAATTGCAGGCAAACGACTCATTAATTAACGGGTGTGGGTTAATTGCTGGAGTCCATTAATTAATGGGTCCGGTGTTAATTGCAAAGGTCCAATTAAATGGGCCCTGGTTAATTGCGGGAGTGAGGTTAATTAATGGAGCCGGCAGTGTTAATTACAGCTAATTAAACAGGTTAATTGCAGAAGTCAAATTAATCAATTAACGAGTCCGTTCCGCTTCATTGCCACTCATTAATTAAAGGCTGGGGGTTAATTGCCGGCATCCCTTTAAGTAATTAATGGATCCAGGTTAATTGTGGGAGTGCGGGAAATTAATGGCTCCAGTCGGGTTAATGGCAATTAATCAATTAATTAATTAAAACCGCGGGGTTAATTGGAAGTGTTCCTTTAATTAATTGATGGATTGGGGTTAATCACAGACATCCAATTAATTAATTAGCCAAAGGCTCGGGGCTAATTTCAGGCAATTAATGGGTCCGAGTTAATTGCAGGAGTCCAATTAATTAATTAAAGGCCCAGGGTTAATTGCAGGTGTCACTTTAATTAATTAATGGGTTGGAGTTAATCACCAGGGCCAATTAATTAATTAATGGGTCCGGGCTAGAGTCAGGAGTGGGGTTAATTAACGAATCCACGGGGATGGATCAGAATTAATTAATTAATCAGTGCAGCACGGTTGCATTAATTGCAGCAATTAATGAATTAAGGTTAATCACCAGCGACCAGCTCATGAATTAATTGATTAATTAATGCGCACGTAATCAAGCAATTAATGGGGCGGGACCAATCACGGGCTTCCGTTTAATTAATTAAGGAATCGGCGTTAATCACAGGCAGCCATTAATATGTTAATTAATTATTTGGGACGGAGCACAGGAGCCCAATTAATTAATGGATAAATAATGGATAACAACAGGAAGCTGGACAATTAATTAATTAATTAAGGGATTAATCGGGGTCGATCACGGGGGTCCAATTAATTAATTAACCGGGATTAAAACAAGGAATCCAATTAATTAATTGATTAACTAATATATTTAATTAATCCCAGGCAACCAAGGCTTTAATTAATCAATTTATTAACGATGAAATCTCCGGGCGGATTTACCCAATTAATTAATTCACGATTAATAAACCACCACAATCACCGCAATTAATTAATCGGACAAGCCACTAATTAGTGGGGCAGGCTTCTGATTAATTAGGAAATTAATACGATTTTTTTTTTTAAATTTAATTGTTCTAAATTTTAATTAATATTCAAATTAATTAAGGATTTAGGGGGGGATTAATGATGGGATTAAATCCAAAATTGCCGAATTAAATAATTAAAGTGCGGAATTAATTAATTGCAATTAATTGCGATTAATGAAGGGCGATTCCTCCCCCCCCCTTCGGTGACGTCATCGCTTTTGGCGGGAAAAAAAATCCCCAAACCCGCGCGGCCGCCAGGGGGCGCCATTCCAGCAAAAATTGGGGATTTTTGGGGCAAAATCGGGAAAAAAACGAAATTTGGGAGCGGAACCGGGGCGGGATCGGGGCCAGAACCCCGAAATCGGGGAAAACTCCCAAGATTTGGGTTAAAAACGGGGAAATTTGGGAAAAAAAAACAGAAAAGAACCGAGGGAGGGGGAAAAAAAAGCCGGGAGGGGAATTTTGGGGAGGAAAACCTGTAATTAACCAACTAATTAATTAATAGGAGACCGCAGCCTGATGCTCCACCATTAATTACCCAATTAACGCTAATTAAAAACCCCCAAAGGATGGGAAGGGCACAAAAACGGCCCCAAAATCTGGATTTTGGCCCCAAATTTTGCCCTCAAAACTCGATTTTTGTCCCCAGTCCTGGCGGGTTCCGCCTCAAAATTCACCCGGGACCCAAAACCTGGAGAATTGGCCCCAAAATCTCCCCCCTGGGGGCCGAGCCTGGGGAGCCCGGCCCAGGTTTGGGGTCAGAACGGGAGGTTTGGGGTGCGGGGAGGGGACCGGGGGGCAGAAGGGGCCGAGGGGTTGGGGGGGAACTTTGGGGTGAAACCGGGGGATTTTGGGACCGGAATGGATCCAGAATGAGGGAGCTGAGGGTGCTGGATCCTTCCAGAGGGTTCTGGAAACATCCTGAGGGTTCTGAGGGTGCTGGAACCATCCTGAGGGTTCTGGAAACATCCTGAGGGTTCTGGAACAATCCAGAAGGTTCTGGAACCATCCTGAGGGTGCTGAGGTTCTGGATCACCCTGAGGGTTCTGGAAACATCCTGAGGGTGCTGAGATGGATCCAGAACCCTCGGGATGGATCCAGAACCTTCTGGAAGAACCTCAGCACCCTCAGGATGGATCCAGAACCTTCTGGAAGAACCTGAGGAGCCCCCCATGGGGACAGGCCCGGATCCGGCTTTGCCTCATCCCCATCTCCCCTTTTTCCCGCAGGGCTCCGGGCGGCCGTGACCCTGCTGGAGTCCGGGGGGGACCTCCAGCCCCCCGGGGGGTCCCTGCGCCTCCTCTGCCGAGGGGAGGGATTCGAGTTCGGGAAATTTGGGATGGGCTGGATGCGCCAGAGACCCGGGAAGGCGCTGGAATTCGTCGCAGCAATCAGCAGGAAGAGCGGCAAGACGTTCTACGCTCCGTGGGTGCAGGGCCGGTTCACGATGGGCAGCGACAACGGGCAGAGCTCGGTGACGCTGAGCATGAACAACCTCCAGGACGAGGATTCCGGGGTTTATTTCTGTGCCAAATCTGCTCAGCCTGGTTGGGGTGTTGATGCTGGTTATGGTGACAGTGCCAGTGTTGTCCATAGCCCCCATGCTGGATCCCGAAACATCCCAGAATTCCCAAATCCTGCCCCAATCCCAGCCCTGGGCCCCAAATCTCGTTCCTTTCACCCCAAACTCCGCCCCTGCTGCCCCAACTCTCCCCTCTCAGCCGGGGCCAGAGCGAGCCCGGCTGGGGATAAAGGGTCAGGAGTGGGGTCAGGGCTGGGATTTGGGGCAAAACCCTGGGGTTTGGAGACACGTGAGGACACACTGACGGGGACAGGGTTCGTCACCATAAGCAGCAAAACCATAATAATTGCCAGAACTTTTGGCACAGAAATAAACCCCGGAATCCTCGTCCTGGAGGTTGTTCATGCTCAGCGTCACCGAGCTCTGCCCGTTGTCCCTGCTGATGGTGAACCGGCCCTTCAAGGATGGCGCGTATCTGGTGCTGCCACCGCTGGTGATGCTCGCGACGAATTCCAGCGCCTTCCCGGGTCTCTGGCGGATCCAGCCCATCCCAAATTTCCCGAACTCGAATCCTTGTCCTCGGCAGAGGAGGCGCAGGGACCCCCCGGGGGGCTGGAGGTCCCCCCCGGACTCCAGCAGGGTCACGGCCGCCCGGAGCCCTGCGGGAAAAAGGGGAGATGGGGATGAGGCAAAGCCGGATCCGGGCCTGTCCCCATGGGGGGATCCTGAGGTTCTTCCAGAAGGTTCTGGGACCGTCCTGAGGGTGCTGAGGTTCTTCCAGAAGGTTCTGGATCCATCCTGAGGGTGCTGAGGTTCTGGGCTGGGATCAGGGGGAGATGGGGACACCCAAAGCTCAACCATTGCCCCAAACCCAGACTTTGGACCCAAATTGTCACCCCGGGCCCTTCCCATCCCCCTCCTGCTGCTGGGGGCCCTTCCAGGTGCGTCCGGAACCTTCCGGAAACTTCCGGGACTGCGCCCGGATCCGGCTTTGCCTCATCCCCATCTCCCCTTTTTCCCGCAGGGCTCCGGGCGGCCGTGACCCTGCTGGAGTCCGGGGGGGACCTCCAGCCCCCCGGGGGGTCCCTGCGCCTCCTCTGACGCGCCTCTGGATTTGATTTTGGGGATTTTGGGATGTTCTTGATCCGCCAGAAACCCGGGAAGGCGCTGGAATGGGTCGCAGGGATCAACACTGGTGGCAGCACCGCGTACGCGCCGTCGGTGCAGGGCCGGTTCACCATCAGCAGGGACAACGGGCAGAGCTCGGTGACGCTGAGCATGAACAACCTCCAGGACGAGGATTCCGGGGTTTATTTCTGTGCCAAAGCCTCCTGTGCTGGTTGTTGGCTTTATGCTGGTTATGGTGACGGTGCCAGTGGTGGCTCAGAGCTGCTGGATTTTGCCTCACCCTCATCGTGTCATTCCCAAACCCCTGGTTTCTTGCCCCAAAACCACAGGTTTTTGCCCCAAAGCTCAGCCCTGACTTCTAACCTGTCCCCTTTCCTTTGAGGCAATTTTTGGGGTGAAAGCCTCAGGATTTGGTGCCCTTGGCGCAGGTTTGGTGCCGGGGACAGGTTTGGGGCCAGAGGGATTTCCTGGCCAAGGGTCCCGGCCCAAGGGAGCGGAAATCTGGGGACAACGGGCGGGATTGGGAGGGGCCGGGGGGAAACGGCCCCGGCTGGAGGGGAAGGGGAGATTTGGGGACGAGGGATGGGATCGACACCAGGATTTGGGAATTCTGGGACATTTGGAGATCCAGCATGGCGGCTTGGGAACAGCCCCGGCATTGTCACCAACACGAGCAGCAACAGCACCAAAACCATCCTCAAATCGTTTGGCACAGAAATAAACCCCGGAATCCTCGTCCTGGAGGTTGTTCATGCTCAGCGTCACCGAGCTCTGCCCGTTGTCCCTGGTGATGGTGAACCGGCCCTTCACGGACGGCGCGTAGAACGTGCTGCCACCATCACCGTAGATGCTCGCGATGAATTCCAGCCCCTTCCCGGGTCTCTGGCGGATCCAGAAGATCCCAAATTTCCCGAAATCAAATCCATCCCCTCGGCAGAGGAGGCGCAGGGACCCCCCGGGGGGCTGGAGGTCCCCCCCGGACTCCAGCAGGGTCACGGCCGCCCGGAGCCCTGCGGGAAAAAGGGGAGATGGGGATGAGGCAAAGCCGGATCCGGGCGCGGTCCCGGAAGGTTCCGGAAGGTTCCGGATGCACCTGGAAGGGCCCCCAGCAGCAGGAGGGGGATGGGAAGGGCCCGGGGTCACAATCTGGGGCCAAAATCCGGGTTTGGGGCAATGGTTGAGCTTTTGGTGTCCCCATCTGCCCCTGATCCCAGCCCAGAACCTCAGCACCCTCAGGATGGATCCAGAACCTTCTGGAAGAACCTCAGCACCCTCAGGAAGGATCCAGAACCTTCTGGAAGAACCTCAGGAGCCCCCCATGGGGACACGCCCGGATCCGGCTTTGCCTCATCCCCATCTCCCCTTTTTCCCGCAGGGCTCCGGGCGGCCGTGACCCTGCTGGAGTCCGGGGGGGACCTCCAGCCCCCCGGGGGGTCCCTGCGCCTCCTCTGCCGCGCCTCTGGATTTGATTTTGGGAAATTCACCATGTTCTGGATCCGCCAAAAACCCGGGAAGGCGCTGGAATGGCTCGCAGGGATCCACACCGGTGGTTACAGCTGGTACGCGCCGTGGGTGCAGGGCCGGTTCACCATCAGCAGGGACAACGGGCAGAGCTCGGTGACGCTGAGCATGAACAACCTCCAGGACGAGGATTCCGGGGTTTATTTCTGTGCCAGATGTTACACCAGTGGTTGTGGTTATGCTGCTGCTGCTGCTTTTGTTGAGGACCATCGTGGCTGTGACCTCTCCATTCATGATTGGTCCCCAAATGTCACCAATTCCTGGGTATTTGTCCCCCAATCCCAGCCCTGGGCCCCAAATCTTGTTCCTTTCACCCCAAACTCCGCCCCTGCTGCCCCAACTCTCCCCTTTCAGCCGGGGCCAGAGCGAGCCCGGCTGGGGATAAAGGGTCAGGAGTGGGGTCAGAGCCGGGATTTGGGGAGGGGTCTGGGTTTGGGGACAGCTGGGGACGGCACATGGGGGTGGGGACATCACCAGGGCTGTCAATATAAACAGCAACATCAACACCCCAACCAGCCACAGCCGGTTTGGCACAGAAATAAACCCCGGAATCCTCGTCCTGGAGGTTGTTCATGCTCAGCGTCACCGAGCTCTGCCCGTTGTCCCTGCTGATGGTGAACCAGCCCCGCACGGATGGCACATAAAGCGTGTAACCACCACCAGTGCTGATCTGTGCGACGAATTCCAGCGCCTTCCCGGGTCTCTGGCGGATCCACAACATTGCAAAATTCCCGAACTCGAATCCTTGTCCTCGGCAGAGGAGGCGCAGGGACCCCCCGGGGGGCTGGAGGTCCCCCCCGGACTCCAGCAGGGTCACGGCCGCCCGGAGCCCTGCGGGAAAAAGGGGAGATGGGGATGAGGCAAAGCCGGATCCGGGCCTGTCCCCATGGGGGGTCCTGAGGTTCTTCCAGAAGGTTCTGGATCCATCCTGAGGGTGCTGAAGGTTCTGGATCCATCCTGAGGGTGCTGAGGTTCTTCCAGAAGGTTCTGGATCCATCCTGAGGGTGCTGAGGTTCTGGGCTGGGATCAGGGGGAGATGGGGACACCAAAAGCTCAACCATTGCCCCAAACCCGGACTTGGCCCCAAATTGTCACCCCGGGCCCTTCCCATCCCCCTCCTGCTGCTGGGGGCGCTGCCAGGGGGTTCCAGAACCTTCCGGAGCACCCAGCCCGGGACACGCCCGGATCCGGCTTTGCCTCATCCCCATCTCCCCTTTTTCCCGCAGGGCTCCGGGCGGCCGTGACCCTGCTGGAGTCCGGGGGGGACCTCCAGCCCCCCGGGGGGTCCCTGCGCCTCCTCTGCCGCGCCTCTGGATTTGATTTCGGGAAATTTGGGATGTACTGGATCCGCCAGAGACCCGGGAAGGGGCTGGAATACCTCGCAGGGATCAACACTGGTGGTTACACCGACTACGCGCCGTCGGTGCAGGGCCGGTTCACCATCAGCAGGGACAACGGGCAGAGCTCGGTGACGCTGAGCATGAACAACCTCCAGGACGAGGATTCCGGGGTTTATTTCTGTGCCAAAAGCTTTGATGCTGGATGTTGTGCTGTCGCTGCTGTTGGTTATGGTGACGATGTCTGTGCTGGTCCTGAGCCCCCTTCATGGATCCTAAAATGTCCCAGAATTCCCAAATCCTGCCCCAATCCCAGCCCTGAGCCCCAAATCTGGGCTCTTTCACCCCAAACTCCCCCCCTGCTGCCCCCACTCCCCCGTTTCTCTGGAGCCGGCAGCGTCTGACCCAGGGCCGAGTCTTCTGTGCCTTGGGGAGATCCCAAAGGAGAGGAAGGAGAATTTGGGGTGGGATTTTATGGTTTTGTGCAGAGCCAGGGGCTCAAGGCCGGAGCCAGAGGAGATCGATGAGCGTGGGGATGGAACCCATGGCTCAGGGGGGCAGCTGGGGGGTACAAGCACCAAATCCTGAGGGTTTCACACCAAAAATTGCCCCAAGGGCCGAGGGTGGGGATTGGGGTCAGGGGCGGAGATTTGGGGGGGAACCGGCTGAGAGCCGGGACAGACGGACGGGAACGGGGTCAGGGCTGGGCTGTGGGGAAGGGTCTGGGGCACGGGGACAGGCGGGGCCGGGCCGGGGTCAATCCCATCAGTGTGAGCGTCGGCATCGGCGTTTTTAACGCAGAAATAAACCCCGGAATCCTCGTCCTGGAGGTTGTTCATGCTCAGCGTCACCGAGCTCTGCCCGTTGTCCCTGCTGATGGTGAACCGGCCCTGAACCGATGGCGCGTAGAACGTGGTGCCACCGGTGTTGATACTCGCGACGGATTCCAGCGCCTTCCCGGGTCTCTGGCGGATCCAGAACATCCCAAATTTCCCGAAATCAAATCCAGAGGCGCGGCAGAGGAGGCGCAGGGACCCCCCGGGGGGCTGGAGGTCCCCCCCGGACTCCAGCAGGGTCACGGCCGCCCGGAGCCCTGCGGGAAAAAGGGGAGATGGGGATGAGGCAAAGCCGGATCCGGGCCTGTCCCCATGGGGGGTCCTGAGGTTCTTCCAGAAGGTTCTGGATCCATCCTGAGGGTCCTGAGGTTCTTCCGGAAGGTTCTGGATCCATCCTCAGGGTGCTGAGGTTCTTCCAGAAGGTTCTGGATCCATCCTGAGGGTGCTGAGGTTCCGGATACAGCTCCAGGTGCTGAGGTCCCAGCGTGTACTCGGTGTCACCACCATCGCTGCTGATCCCTGTGACAAATTCCAGCGCCTTCCTGGGTCTCTGGTGGATCCCGAACATCCTGAATTTCCCAAAATCTGATCTGTCCCTGTGGCTGAGGAGCTGCAGAGACCCTCAGCTTGAATCCAGAACATCAGGATGGATCCAGAACCTTCTGGAAGAACCTCAGGACCCCCCCATGGGGACACACCCGGATCCGGCTTTGCCTCATCCCCATCTCCCCTTTTTCCCGCAGGGCTCCGGGCGGCCGTGACCCTGCTGGAGTCCGGGGGGGACCTCCAGCCCCCCGGGGGGTCCCTGCGCCTCCTCTGCCGAGGACAAGGATTCGACATCGGGAAATTTGGGATTTATTGGATCCGCCAGAGACCCGGGAAGGCGCTGGAATTCGTCGCGAGCATCAACAATGGTGGCAGCACCAACTACGCGCCATCGGTTCGTGGCCGGTTCAGGATCTCCAGGGACAACGGGCAGAGCTCGGTGACACTGAGCATGAACAACCTCCAGGACGAGGATTCCGGGGTTTATTTCTGTGCCAAATGTTTGGATGGTGGAAGTTGTGGTGATGTTGGTGTTGGTTATAATGATGGTGCCTCATTCCCCTTGATGGATCCCCAAACCCCCCAGAATTCCCAAATCCTGCCCCAATCCCGGCCCTGGGCCCCAAATCTTGGCTCTTTCACCCCAAACTCCTCCCCTGCTGCCCCCACTCTCCCCTTTCTCTGGCGCTTGCAGCCTCTGACCCAAATCTCTGAGGTTCCTCCCCAAAACTCAGCCTTTGGTGCCCCAGAGCTCGGCGGGGCTCACTCGTGGCCGCCGCTGCCACGGCCGGGCTGCTGCAGCCCCAAATTCTCAGCTTCTGGCCCCAAAGCTCAGCCCTGGGCCCCCCAACGGCGTCCCCGGCCCCAAAGCGGCCCCAGGGCCCCCGGAGCTTTGGGGCTGGCCCCGAGCAGCCGCCGCCGGCACCGATCCCCGGCGCGGGGCCCGGATCGGCCTTTGGGCCGCGAGCCGGGCCGGGAGAGCAAAGTTTGGCGGAACAGAGCCGAGATCTGAGGGCAGGAGCTGTGGCTCGGTTATTCTGTTTATGGTGGTGATGAACCTGGTCCCCAGCTCTCCCGACACCCCAGGATTCGCCCCAAACCCCAGGTTTTGCCCTGGGACATTTGGGGATCCATCAAGGGGGGTCAGGGCCAGCACCGGCATCGTCACCATAACCAACAGCAGCAGCAGCAGCCCCATAATAACTGCTGTAACAACCACTGGTGAAACATCTGGCACAGAAATAAACCCCGGAATCCTCGTCCTGGAGGTTGTTCATGCTCAGCGTCACCGAGCTCTGCCCGTTGTCCCTGCTGATGGTGAACCGGCCCTGCACCGACGGTGCGTAGTTGGTGCTGCCACCGCCGCTGTTCAGGCTCGCAACGTATTCCAGCGCCTTCCCAGGTTTTTGGCGGATCCACAACATCCCAAATTTCCCAAACTCGAATCCCTGTCCTCGGCAGAGGAGGCGCAGGGACCCCCCGGGGGGCTGGAGGTCCCCCCCGGACTCCAGCAGGGTCACGGCCGCCCGGAGCCCTGCGGGAAAAAGGGGAGATGGGGATGAGGCAAAGCCGGATCCGGGCGCGGTCTCGGATGGTTCCGGAAGGTTCTGGACGCACCTGGAAGGGCCCCCAGCAGCAGGAGGGGGATGGGAAGGGCCCGGGGTGACAATTTGGGGCCAAAGTCCGGGTTTGGGGCAATGGTTGAGCTTTTGGTGTCCCCATCTCCCCCTGATCCCAGCCCAGAACCTCAGCACCCTCAGGATGGATCCAGAACCTTCTGGAAGAACCTCAGCACCCTCAGGATGGATCCAGAACCTTCTGGAAGAACCTCAGGACCCCCCCATGGGGACAGGCCCGGATCCGGCTTTGCCTCATCCCCATCTCCCCTTTTTCCCGCAGGGCTCCGGGCGGCCGTGACCCTGCTGGAGTCCGGGGGGGACCTCCAGCCCCCCGGGGGGTCCCTGCGCCTCCTCTGCCGAGGACAAGGATTCGACATTGGGAATCACGACATGTACTGGATGCGCCAGAGACCCGGGAAGGCGCTGGAATACGTCGCGAGCATCGGCGGTTCAGGAATCTCCACTGACTACGCTCCATCCTTTAAGGGCCGGTTCACCATCAGCAGGGACAACGGGCAGAGCTCGGTGACGCTGAGCATGAACAACCTCCAGGACGAGGATTCCGGGGTTTATTTCTGTGCCAAAATTTCCTTCGATAACACCGGTCCTTCTCCTCTTGGTTTTATTGACCCCGTTCCCGTCCGTCTGTCCCGGCTCTCAGCCGGTTCTGCCCCAAATCTCCTCCCTTGGCCCCAAATCGGGATCGGTTTTGCCCCAAAACTCAACCTCACCCCTCAACTCCCAACCCTTCACCCCCAAACCTGCCCAGATTTGCCCCAAATCTCCCCGGCCGGCGCCGAGTCGCAGCCGCGCCCCCAAATCGGCACCGCTGGCCCCAAATCCGGGCCCTGGGCACAAAGTTCTGGAGAATTGGGCTGGGCCTGGAGCCCAGGGCTGAACTTTGGGGCCAGAAGCTGAGAATTTGGGGCTGCAGCAGCCCGGCCGTGGCAGCGGCGGCCACGAGTGAGCCCCGCCGAGCTCTGGGGCACCAAAGGCTGAGTTTTGGGGAGGAACCTCGGAGATTTGGGTCAGAGGCTGCGAGCGCCAGAGAAAGGGGAGAGTGGGGGCAGCAGGGGCAGAGTTTGGGGCGGGATTTGGGAATTCTGGGACATTTGCTTTACAGCAACGATGGCGGTTTGGGTCTGGCATGGGCACCATCACTAAAACCAACATCCCTACCAGCACCCCAACCATCATCAAAAGTTTTGCCGCAGAAATAAACCCCGGAATCCTCGTCCTGGAGGTTGTTCATGCTCAGCGTCACCGAGCTCTGCCCGTTGTCCCTGGCGATGCTGAACCGGCCCCGCACCGACGGTGTGTACCCGGTGCTGCCACCATTGTTGGTGATCCCTGCGACCCATTCCAGCGCCTTCCCGAGTTTCTGGCAGATCCAGATCATCCCAAAATTCCCGAACGCGAATCCTTCTCCTCGGCAGAGGAGGCGCAGGGACCCCCCGGGGGGCTGGAGGTCCCCCCCGGACTCCAGCAGGGTCACGGCCGCCCGGAGCCCTGCGGGAAAAAGGGGAGATGGGGATGAGGCAAAGCCGGATCCGGGCGTGTCCCCATGGGGGGTCCTGAGGTTCTTCCAGAAGGTTCTGGATCCATCCTGAGGGTGCTGAGGTTCTTCCAGAAGGTTCTGGATCCATCCTGAGGGTGCTGAGGTTCTGGGCTGGGATCAGGGGGAGATGGGGACACCCAAAAGCTCAACCATTGCCCCAAACCCGGACTTTGGCCCCAAATTGTCACCCCAGGCCCTTCCCATCCCCCTCCTGCTGCTGGCGGCCCTTCCAGGTGCGTCCGGAACCTTCCGGAACATTCCGGAACCTTCCGGGACCGCGCCCGGATCCGGCTTTGCCTCATCCCCATCTCCCCTTTTTCCCGCAGGGCTCCGGGCGGCCGTGACCCTGCTGGAGTCCGGGGGGGACCTCCAGCCCCCCGGGGGGTCCCTGCGCCTCCTCTGCCGAGGGGAGGGATTCACCTTCGGGAACCACGACATGTTCTGGATCCGGCAGAGACCCGGGAAGGCGCTGGAATTTGTGGCGAGCATCAACAACAATGGTGGCACCACCAAATACGCGCCGTCGGTGCAGGGCCGGTTCAGCATCAGCAGGGACAACGGGCAGAGCTCGGTGACGCTGAGCATGAACAACCTCCAGGACGAGGATTCCGGGGTTTATTTCTGTGCCAGATGTTTCACCAGTGGTTGTTACAGCAGTTATTATGGGGCTGCTGCTGCTGCTGTTGGTTATGGTGACGATGCCGGTGCTGGCCCTGACCCCCCTTGATGGATCCCCAAATGTCCCAGGGCAAAACCTGGGGTTTGGGGCGAATCCTGGGGTGTAGGGAGAGCTGGGGACCAGGTTCATCACCACCATAAACAGAATAACCAAGCCACAGCTCCTGCCCTCAGATCTCGGCTCTGTTCCGCCAAACTTTGCTCTCCCGGCCCGGCTCGCGGCCCAAAGGCCGATCCGGGCCCCGCGCCGGGGATCGGTGCCGGCGGCGGCTGCTCGGGGCCAGCCCCAAAGCTCCGGGGGCCCTGGGGCCGCTTTGGGGCCGGGGACGCCGTTGGGGGGCCCAGGGCTGAGCTTTGGGGCCAGAAGCTGAGAATTTGGGGCTGCAGCAGCCCGGCCGTGGCAGCGGCGGCCACGAGTGAGCCCCGCCGAGCTCTGGGGCACCAAAGGCTGAGTTTTGGGGAGGAACCTCGGAGATTTGGGTCAGAGGCTGCGAGCGCCAGAGAAAGGGGAGAGTGGGGGCAGCAGGGGAGGAGTTTGGGGTGAAAGGGCCCAGATTTGGGGCCCAGGGCTGGGATTGGGGCGGGATTTGGGAATTCTGGGACATTTGGGGATCCAGCATGGGGGACTGGGACTGGGGCCAACACCGGCATCGTCACTAAAAGCAACACCAGCAATACGACCACACCCATCATCAAGGCATTTGGCACAGAAATAAACCCCGGAATCCTCGTCCTGGAGGTTGTTCATGCTCAGCGTCACCGAGCTCTGCCCGTTGTCCCTGGTGATGGTGAACCGGCCCTGCACCGATGGCGCGTACTTGGTTTCCCCCCCAGTGCTGCGGATCCATGCGACAAATTCCAGCGCCTTCCCGGGTCTCTGGCGGATCCAGGACAGGCTGAACTTCCCGAACTCGAATCCTTGTCCTCGGCAGAGGAGGCGCAGGGACCCCCCGGGGGGCTGGAGGTCCCCCCCGGACTCCAGCAGGGTCACGGCCGCCCGGAGCCCTGCGGGAAAAAGGGGAGATGGGGATGAGGCAAAGCCGGATCCGGGCCTGTCCCCATGGGGGCTCCTGAGGTTCTTCCAGAGGGTTCTGGATCCATCCTGAGGTTCTTCCAGAAGGTTCTGGATCCATCCTGAGGGTGCTGAGGTTCTGGGCTGGGATCAGGGGGAGATGGGGACACCAAAAGCTCAACCATTGCCCCAAACCCGGACTTTGGCCCCAGATTGTCACCCCCAGTCTCTCCCGTCAGAGCCGAGCCTCAGTTTCCCTCCTGCGCCTGCCGAGGGTGTCGAGAGCAGAGCCCCAGAGCCGGAGGAGCCCCGGGCTCCGTGCGGGGGCTCTGGCCCGGCTCAGGTGGCTCCTGGCCAGGTGAATCTCCACAGGTGAGCTCCAGCTCACACCTGCTCCCCGCAGCCACGCCTCACGCCCCGAGGGGCCGGGAGTGTCCCCAGCTCTGGGCCAGCTGCCCCCGGGCTGGGCACGGAGCCCCAGAGTGATTTCTGAGGGGCTCTGGCAGAGAGATCTCCCCACGGGATGGGGCAGCGGCCGCCCCGTCCCCTCCCTCGGGGGCTCCCGGCCCCCCGGTTCCTCTCTCGGTCTCTTTCTCCCTCTCTGCCCCTCAGCCCCGATCGGGCGCTGAAATCCAGGGGCGTCGTTGCTGCTGGGATGGGAACTGAAATCCCCCTTGGGCGGCCTTGGGGCGCCCCCGCACCAAAGGAACCTCCCAAAGTCCCGCCGGTGCCACCGGATCGGGACAGGGGGGTCGGGACAGCGGCTCACGGTCGGCTCCGGGGACAGCCGGGGACACGGGGACAGGGCTGGGGACACGGGGACAGGGCTGGGGACACACCCCAAACACCGACCACGGAACCAGGAGCAGAACCAGGAGCAGGAGCAGCACCAGGAGCAGCATCAGGAGCAGCACCGTTACCAGCAGCAGCTTTGGCACAGAAATAAACCCCGGAATCCTCGTCCTGGAGGTTGTTCATGCTCAGCGTCACCGAGCTCTGCCCGTTGTCCCTGGAGATGGTGAACCGGCCCTGCACCGACGGCGCGGTCCAGCCGCTGCCGTCGCTGTTGATCCCAGCGACGTATTCCAGCCCCTTCCCGGGTTTTTGGCGGATCCAGAACATCCCAAATTTCCCGAACTCAAATCCAGAGGCGCGGCAGAGGAGGCGCAGGGACCCCCCGGGGGGCTGGAGGTCCCCCCCGGACTCCAGCAGGGTCACGGCCGCCCGGAGCCCTGCGGGAAAAAGGGGAGATGGGGATGAGGCAAAGCCGGATCCGGGTGCGGTCCTGGAAGGTTCGGGAAGGTTCCGGACACACCTGGAAGCGCCCCCAGCAGCAGGAGGGGGATGGGAAGGGCCCGGGGTGACAATTTGGGGCCAAGTCCGGGTTTGGGGCAATGGTTGAGCTTTTGGTGTCCCCATCTCCCCCTGATCCCAGCCCAGAACCTCAGCACCCTCAGGATGGATCCAGAACCTTCTGGAAGAACCTCAGGACCCTCAGGATGGATCCAGAACCTTCTGGAAGAACCTCAGGAGCCCCCCATGGGGACACGCCCGGATCCGGCTTTGCCTCATCCCCATCTCCCCTTTTTCCCGCAGGGCTCCGGGCGGCCGTGACCCTGCTGGAGTCCGGGGGGGACCTCCAGCCCCCCGGGGGGTCCCTGCGCCTCCTCTGCCGAGGACAAGGATTCGAGTTCGGGAGTTTTGGGTTGTCCTGGGTGCGTCAGAGACCCGGGAAGGCGCTGGAATTGATTTCAGCCATCAGCAGGAAGAGCGGCAAGACGTTCTACGCTCCGTGGGTGCAGGGCCGGTTCACGATGGGCAGCGACAACGGGCAGAGCTCGGTGACGCTGAGCATGAACAACCTCCAGGACGAGGATTCCGGGGTTTATTTCTGTGCCAAAACCTTTGGAAATAGTTGGAACCCTGCTGCTCTTGGTCACGGTGACGATGCCGGTGCCGGCCCCAAGCCGCCGTCGTTGGTGGAAACCAAACGTCCCAGAATTCCCAAATCCTGCCCCAATCCCAGCCCTGAGCCCCAAATCTGGGCCCTTTCACCCCAAACTCCGCCCCTGCTGCCCCCACTCCCCATTTCCCCCCACTTTTCCCCTTTTGGCCCCAAATCTCCCCTTCCCCTCCAGCCGGGGCCGTTTCCCCCCAGCCCCTCCCAATCCCGGCCGTCGCCCCCCGAGCGCTTTTGGGGCCGGGGTTGGGATTTGGGGCCCAGAGTTGAGTTTGGGGCTCAGCCAGGGCAGGGTTTGGGGTCCCTGGGGGGCTCCTGCCCTCCCCGGCACACGGCTGTCCCCAAACCGGGACACGGGGCCAGGGCTGAGCTTTGGGGGGAAATCCTGGGGATTGGGGCCAAATCCTGGGGATTGGGGTAAAATCCTGGGGATTGGGGTAAAATCCTGGGGATTGGGGCAAAATCCTGGGGATTGGGGCAAAATCCTGGGGATTGGGGCAAAATCCTGGGGATTGGGGTAAAATCCTGGGGTTTGGGGACACGTGGGCAATACCGCAATGGGGGGCGTGGCCAGCACCAGCACCGTCACCAACACCAGGAGATGCATTGCCAGTAGCAGCAGCTTTGGCGCAGAAATAAACCCCGGAATCCTCGTCCTGGAGGTTGTTCATGCTCAGCGTCACCGAGCTCTGCCCGTTGTCCCTGGAGATGTTGAGTCGGCCCAGCAGTGACGGCGCGTAGAACTTTTTGCCTCCATCACTGTTGATCCCTGCGACCCATTCCAGCGCCTTCCCGGGTCTCTGGCGGATCCAGTACATCCCAAATTTCCCGAAATCAAATCCAGAGGCGCAGCAGAGGAGGCGCAGGGACCCCCCGGGGGGCTGGAGGTCCCCCCCGGACTCCAGCAGGGTCACGGCCGCCCGGAGCCCTGCGGGAAAAAGGGGAGATGGGGATGAGGCAAAGCCGGATCCGGGTGCGGTCCTGAAAGGTTCCGGAATGTTCCAGACACACCTGGAAGGGCCCCCAGCAGCAGGAGGGGGATGGGAAGGGCCCGGGGTGACAATTTGGGGCCAAAGTCCGGGTTTGGGGCAATGGTTGAGCTTTTGGTGTCCCCATCTCCCCCTGATCCCAGCCCAGAACCTCAGCACCCTCAGGATGGATCCGGAACCTTCTGGAAGAACCTCAGCACCCTCAGGATGGTTCCAGAACCTTCTGGAAGAACCTCAGGACCCCCCATGGGGACACGCCCGGATCCGGCTTTGCCTCATCCCCATCTCCCCTTTTTCCCGCAGGGCTCCAGGCGGCCGTGACCCTGCTGGAGTCCGGGGGGGACCTCCAGCCCCCCGGGGGGTCCCTGCGCCTCCTCTGCCGCGCCTCTGGGTTTGATTTTGGCGAATTTGGGATGGGCTGGATGCGCCAGAGACCCGGGAAGGCGCTGGAATTTGTGGCGAGCATCCACCGTGTTGGCAGCACGTACTACGCTCCATCCGTGAAGGGCCGGTTCAGCATCAGCAGGGACAACGGGCAGAGCTCGGTGACGCTGAGCATGAACAACCTCCAGGACGAGGATTCCGGGGTTTATTTCTGCACCAGATGTATGGATGGTGGCAGTGCACTTACTGGTGCTGATGGTGACGATCGTGGCGATGAACCTTGTCCCCTTCGCTGTGTCCCCACATGTCCCCAAACCCCAGGTGTTTTCCCCCAGATCCCAGGGTTTTGCCCCAATCCCCAGGATTTTAACCAAAAACTCAGCCCTGACCCCCCGTTGACCCTTTGTCCCAGAGGAACAATACCTGTGTTTACCTTACAAAGGACTAATTGCATCGAGAGCAGGTAATTAACCTTTGATAGTTAATTGCCAGTTTACTCCTTTCACCTCTGGAAACATCTTTACAATAACTCGTGGTTTTGGTGTTTATTTCCCACGCTGAGCATGAACAACCTCCAGGACGAGGATTCCGGGGTTTATTTCTGTGCCAAAATTTCCTTCGATAACACCGGTCCTTCTCCTCTTGGTTTTATTGACCCCGTTCCCGTCCGTCTGTCCCGGCTCTCAGCCGGTTCTGCCCCAAATCTCTTCCCTTGGCCCCAAATCAGGTCCGGTTTTGACCCAAAACTCAACCTCACCCCAAACTCCCAACCCTTCACCCCCAAACCTGCCCAGGTTTGCCCCAAATCTCCCCGGCCGGCGCCGAGTCGCAGCCGCGCCCCCAAATCGGCACCGCTGGCCCCAAATCCGGGCCCTGGGCACAAAGTTCTGGAGATTTGGGCTGGGCCTGGAGCCCAGGGCTGAGCTTTGGGGCCAGAAGCTGAGAATTTGGGGCTGCAGCAGCCCGGCCGTGGCAGCGGCGGCCACGAGTGAGCCCCGCCGAGCTCTGGGGCACCAAAGGATGAGTTTTGGGGAGGAACCTCGGAGATTTGGGTCAGAGGCTGCGAGCGCCAGAGAAAGGGGAGAGTGGGGGCAGCAGGGGAGGAGTTTGGGGTGAAAGAGCCCAGATTTGGGGCCCAGGGCTGGGATTGGGGCAGGATTTGGAAATTCTGGGGGGTTTGGGGATCCAGCATGGGGAATGAGGCATCATCATTATAACCAACACCAACATCACCACAACCTCCACCATCCAAACATTTGGCACAGAAATAAACCCCGGAATCCTCATCCTGGAGGTTGTTCATGCTCAGCGTCACCGAGCTCTGCCCGTTGTCGCTGCCCATCGTGAATCGGCCCTGCACCGACGGCGCGTAGAACGTCTTGCCGCTCTTCCTGCTGATGGCTGAAATCAATTCCAGCGCCTTCCCGGGTCTCTGGCGCACCCAGGACATCCCGAATTTCCCGATGTCGAATCCTTGTCCTCGGCAGAGGAGGCGCAGGGACCCCCCGGGGGGCTGGAGGTCCCCCCCGGACTCCAGCAGGGTCACGGCCGCCCGGAGCCCTGCGGGAAAAAGGGGAGATGGGGATGAGGCAAAGCCGGATCCGGGCCTGTCCCCATGGGGGCTCCTGAGGTTCTTCCAGAAGGTTCTGGATCCATCCTGAGGGTGCTGAGGTTCTTCCAGAAGGTTCTGGATCCATCCTGAGGGTGCTGAGGTTCCGGGCTGGGAACAGGGGGAGATGGGGACACCCAAAAGCTCAACCATTGCCCCAAACCCGGACTTTGGCCCCAAATTGTCACCCCTGGCCCTTCCCATCCCCCTCCTGCTGCTGGGGGCGCTGCCAGAGGGTTCCAGAACCTTCCGGAGCGCCCAGCCCGGGACACGCCCGGATCCGGCTTTGCCTCATCCCCATCTCCCCTTTTTCCCGCAGGGCTCCGGGCGGCCGTGACCCTGCTGGAGTCCGGGGGGGACCTCCAGCCCCCCGGGGGGTCCCTGCGCCTCCTCTGCCGAGGGGATGGATTTGATTTTGGGAAATCTTATATGGGCTGGATGCGCCAGAAACCCGGGAAGGGGCTGGAATACGTCGCAGAGATCAGCAGCAGCGGTGGTTACACCGACTACGCGCCGTCCGTGAAGGGCCGGTTCACCATCAGCAGGGACAACGGGCAGAGCTCGGTGACGCTGAGCATGAACAACCTCCAGGACGAGGATTCCGGGGTTTATTTCTGTGCCAAAGCTGCTGATGGTTGGGGTGCTGGTGCTGCTTTTGGTGACGATCGTGGTGAAGAACCTTGTCCCCATCGCTGTGTCCCCAGGATTTGGGGATTCTGTGACATTTGGAGATTCACCCTGGCGCCTTGGGGTGGCCACTGGAAGCGTCACCAACACCAGCACCATCCCCAGCACCAGAATCAAAACGTTTGGCACAGAAATAAACCCCGGAATCCTCGTCCTGGAGGTTGTTCATGCTCAGCGTCACCGAGCTCTGCCCGTTGTCCCTGGAGATGGTGAAACGGCCCTTCACGGATGGCGCGTAGTTGGTGTAACCACCATTGTTGATGCTCGCGACCCATTCCAGCGCCTTCCTGGGTCTCTGGCGGATCCAGAACATCCCATAATTCCCGAAGGTGAATCTGTCCCCTCGGCAGAGGAGGCGCAGGGACCCCCCGGGGGGCTGGAGGTCCCCCCCGGACTCCAGCAGGGTCACGGCCGCCCGGAGCCCTGCGGGAAAAAGGGGAGATGGGGATGAGGCAAAGCCGGATCCGGGCGTGTCCCCATGGGGGGCTCCTGAGGTTCTTCCGGAAGGTTCTGGATCCATCCTGAGGCTCCTGAGGTTCTTCCAGAAGGTTCTGGATCCATCCTGAGGGTGCTGAGGTTCTTCCAGAAGGTTCTGGATCCTTCCTGAGGGTGCTGAGGTTCTGGGCTGGGATCAGGGGGAGATGGGGACACCAAAAGCTCAACCATTGCCCCAAACCCGGACTTTGGCCCCAAATTGTCACCCCGGGCCCTTCCCATCCCCCTCCTGCTGCTGGGGGCCCTTCCAGGTGCGTCCGGAACCTTCCCAAACCTTCCAGGACCGCGCCCGGATCCGGCTTTGCCTCATCCCCATCTCCCCTTTTTCCCGCAGGGCTCCGGGCGGCCGTGACCCTGCTGGAGTCCGGGGGGGACCTCCAGCCCCCCGGGGGGTCCCTGCGCCTCCTCTGCCGAGGGCAAGGATTCGAGTTCGGGAAGTTCAGCCTGTTCTGGATCCACCAGAGACCCGGGAAGGGGCTGGAATACGTCGCAGAGATCAGAGACAGCGGTGGCAGCACGTACTACGCGCCGTCGGTGCAGGGCCGGTTCACCATCACCAGGGACAACGGGCAGAGCTCGGTGACGCTGAGCATGAACAACCTCCAGGACGAGGATTCCGGGGTTTATTTCTGTGCCAAAGCTTTTGGTGATAGTTGGGGTACTGCTGCTGATGGTGACAAACCGTGCCCCCATCGCTGTGTCCCCAAACCCCAGGATTTTACCCCAAACCCCAGGATTTTGCCCCAAACCCCAGGATTTTGCCCCAAACCCCAGGATTTTGCCCCAAACCCCAGGATTTTGCCCCAATCCCCAGGATTTCCCCCCAAAGCTCAGCCCTGACCCCGCTCCTGACCCTTTGTCCCTGAGTGTCCCAGCGCTGAGCGCTGAGCCCAAATCCCCGCCCGGGGCCCCCTGAGCCGGGGAGATTTGGGGCCAAAAGGGGAAAAGTGGGGGGAAATGGGGAGTGGGGGCAGCAGGGGCGGAGTTTGGGGTGAAAGGGCCCAGATTTGGGGCCCAGGGCTGGGATTGGGGCAGGATTTGGGAATTCTGGGGGGTTTGGTTTCCATTAACGATGGCAGCTTGGGGCCGGCACCGGCATCGTCACCGTGACCAAGAGCAGCAGGGTTCCAACTATTTCCAAAGGTTTTGGCACAGAAATAAACCCCGGAATCCTCGTCCTGGAGGTTGTTCATGCTCAGCGTCACCGAGCTCTGCCCGTTGTCGCTGCCCATCGTGAACCGGCCCTGCACCGACGGCGCGTAGAACGTCTTGCCGCTCTTCCTGCTGATTGCTGAGATCAATTCCAGCCCCTTCCCGGGTCTCTGGCGCACCCAGGACATCCCAAATTTCCCAATGTCGAATCCTTGTCCTCGGCAGAGGAGGCGCAGGGACCCCCCGGGGGGCTGGAGGTCCCCCCCGGACTCCAGCAGGGTCACGGCCGCCCGGAGCCCTGCGGGAAAAAGGGGAGATGGGGATGAGGCAAAGCCGGATCCGGGCGTGTCCCGGGCTGGGCTCTCCGGAAGGTTCTGGAACCCCCTGGCAGCGCCCCCAGCACAGGAGGGTGAGCAGCTGCAGAGAGCTCCAGGCCACGGCCGGGATCTGCCCCCTTCGGACACCCGGGGGGTCCTGGGGGCTGTTAATGAGCCCTTAATTGGGTAATTAATGGAGAATGGCCGGGCTGGGGTGCCCAATTAATGAACAGATGGGTCGGGGTTAATTGAGGGGTTTGGAGCGTTCGGAGATTCCGGAAAGCTTGGCTGGAGATTTGGGGCTGGGGGAGCGGCCGTGACCCTGCTGGAGTCCGGGGGGGACCTCCAGCCCCCCGGGGGGTCCCTGCGCCTCCTCTGCCGAGGACAAGGATTCGACATCGGGAAATTTGGGCTGGGCTGGATGCGCCAGAGACCCGGGAAGGGGCTGGAATACGTCGCGAGGATCAAGACCGATGCTGGCACCACCAGATACGCTCCATCCGTGCGGGGACGGTTCAGGATCTCCAGGGACAACGGGCAGAGCTCGGTGACGCTGAGCATGAACAACCTCCAGGACGAGGATTCCGGGATTTATTTCTGTGGCAAAACTTCGGGCAATTATTATGGTTTTCCTGCTTATGGTGACGAACCCTGTCCCTGTCACTGTGTCCTCACGTGTCCCCAAACCCCAGGATTTTGCCCCAAATCCCAGCCCTGACCCCGGTGCTGACCCTTTATCCCCAGCTGGGCTCGCTCTGGCCCCGGCTGAGAGGGGAGAGTTGGGGCAGCAGGGGCGGAGTTTGGGGTGAAAGGGCCCAGATTTGGGGCCCAGGGCTGGGATTGGGGGAGAAACACCCAGGAATTGGAGACACTGGGGGATCGATCTGGGTGGAGGGGCCACAGCCACGATCGTCCTCAACACCATAACCAGCACCAGCACCGTAACCACCATTGTAACGTTTGGCACAGAAATAAACCCCGGAATCCTCGTCCTGGAGGTTGTTCATGCTCAGCGTCACCGAGCTCTGCCCGTTGTCCCTGCTGATGGTGAACCGGCCCTGCACCGACGGCGCGTAGTACGTGCTGCCACCGGTGTTGATACTCGCGACGTATTCCAGCCCCTTCCCGGGTTTTTGGCGCATCCACAACATTCCAAAACTCCCGAAATCAAATCCAGAGGCGCGGCAGAGGAGGCGCAGGGACCCCCCGGGGGGCTGGAGGTCCCCCCCGGACTCCAGCAGGGTCACGGCCGCCCGGAGCCCTGCGGGAAAAAGGGGAGATGGGGATGAGGCAAAGCCGGATCCTGGCACGATCCCGGAAGGTTCCGGAAGGTTCTGGAACCCCCTGGCAGCGCCCCCAGCAGCAGGAGGGGGATGGGAAGGGCCCGGGGTGACAATTTGGGTCCAAAGTCCGGGTTTGGGGCAATGGTTGAGCTTTTGGTGTCCCCATCTCCCCCTGATCCCAGCCCAGAACCTCAGCACCCTCAGGATGGATCCAGAACCTTCTGGAAGAACCTCAGCACCCTCAGGATGGATCCAGAACCTTCAGGATGGTTCCAGCACCCTCAGGAAGAACCTCAGGACCCTCAGGATAATCCAGGACCTTCTGGATGTTTCCAGAACCCTCAGGATGGTTCCAGAACCCTCAGGATGGATCCAGAACCCTCAGGAAGAACCTCAGGACCCTCAGGATAATCCAGGACCTTCTGGATGTTTCCAGAACCCTCTGGAAGGATCCAGAACCCTCTGGAAGGATCCAGCACCCTCAGCTCCCTCATTCTGGATCCATTCCGGTCCCAAAATCCCCCGGTTTCACCCCAAAGTTCCCCCCCAACCCCTCGGCCCCTTCTGCCCCCCGGTCCCCTCCCCGCACCCCAAACCTCCCGTTCTGACCCCAAACCTGGGCCGGGCTCCCCAGGCTCCGCCCCCAGGGGGGAGATTTTGGGGCCAATTCTCCAGGTTTTGGGTCCCGGGTGAATTTTGGGGCGGAACCCGCCAGGATTGGGAACAAAAATCGAGTTTTGAGGGATGAGGGGGCGAAAACGTTCCCGGTTTGGGGTGAAAAATTGAGATTTTGGCCTTTTTGTCCCAATTTTTGACCACTTTGGACCCAAATTTGGCCTTTTTGGCCCGAATTTTGACCATTTTGGACCCAAATTTGACTTTTTGCCCCAAATTTTGACCATTTCGGACCCAAATTTGGCCCTTTTGCCCCAATTTTTGATCTTTTCGAACCCAAATTTGGCCCTTTTGCCCCAAATTTTATTTATTTGATATATATTTATTTTATTATAATTATTAATGGTTTATTAATATTATTATTTTATTTAACTTTATATTATTTAATATAATAATTATATAATAATTAATAGAACATAAAATATATAATAATTATATAAAATTAATAGAATAATTATTAATAGAAATAATAGAATATATATTTAATAAACCATATAATGTTTTATTATATATTATTATTTTATTATAGTTATTAATGGTTAGCCGAAATAAAGTTAATTATTCCCATTAATTTTGGTTTTTTTTCGCGGGGCTTTAATTGAGTTTAAACCTTAATTACCAGCCCTAATTACTCTCATTAAGCCCCCTAATTAGCGCCCAGCCCGTGCTGCAGGTGCCGAGAGCTGCAGCTGCAGCGAAAGTGAAATTTGGGGCCCAAATTTGGGTTTTTTGGGCTTTTTTGGGGTTTCCGGGCGCTTTGGGGAAGTCCCGAGGGGAGAAAAATGAGAAATTTTGGGGGTTGGGTTCATTTTGCTGCTCGGTGAATTCTCACTCGGTTCCTTCTTTTCTGCACTCTTCTACAGAAATTTTAATTATTTTGGGGTATTTTTAATTGGTTTTATTTTATTTTATCGTTATTTTATTTTATTTTATTTTATTTTATTTTATTTTATTTTATTTTATTTTATTTTATTTTAATTTTTTAAAATTTTTTAATTTTTATTTTATTCTTTTTTATTTTATTTTATTGTTATTTTATTTTATTCTTTTTTATTCTATTTTAATTTTATCTTAATTTATCTTAATTTTATCTTTCTTTTATTTTATTTAATCTTATCTTATTTTATCTTATTTTTATTATATTTAATCTAATTTTATTTTATTTTGCTTCACATATTTTATTCTATTTTAGTTTAGTTTAATTTTAAGTTATTTTGTTTTATTTTATCTTATTTTTATCATATTTAATCTTATTTTTTCTTATTTTTATTTTGTGTTACTTTGTCTTTTTTATTTTATTTTAACTTATGTTATTTTATTTTGTCTCACTTTAATTCTATTTAAGTTTAGTTTAGTCTAATTTTATTTTATTTTATTTTATTTTATTTTATTTTATTTTATTTTATTTTATTTTATTTTTTTATTTTATTTTATTTTATTTTATCTTATTTTTTCTTATTTTTTCTTATCTTATTTTTAATTTATTTCATATAATTTTCATTTTATTTTAACTTACATTATTTTATTTTATTTCACTTTTACTCTATTTTATTTTTTTTCTTTTCATTTCATTTCATCTTTCTTTTATTTTATCTTAAACTTATTTTAATTTATCCAATTTTATTTTATCCTATTTTTATTATATTTAATCTTATTTAATTTAATTTCGTTTTATTTTATCTTGTTTTTATTTCATGTCATTTCATCTTCTTTTATTTTATTTTAAATAACGTTATTTTATATTATCTCACTTTTATTTTATTTTTTTTTAGTTTAGTCTAATTTTAGGTTATTTAATTTTATTTTATGTTATCTTTCTTTTATTTTATTTGATCTTATTTCATTTAATTTTATCTTATTTTTTATTATATTTAATGTTATTTTTTCGGATTTTTATTTTATTTTAACTTATTTTATTTTATTTCACTTTTACTCTATTTTATTTTAGTGTATTTTAGGTTAGTTTACTTTAATTTTAGATTATTTTCGTTTATCTTTATTTTATTTTATCCTATTTTTATTGTATTTAATATTATTTTTTCTTATCTTTATTTTATTTTATGTGATTTTATGTCATGTTATTTAATTTAATTTATTTAAATTTAATTGAATTGAATGGAAATGAATTTTTTATGTTGTTTTATTTTTATTCATTTTATTTTATTTTATTTTATTTTGTTTTATTTTATTTTATTTTATTTTATTTCATATTATTCTATATTATATTATTTTATATTATTTTATATTGTTTTATTTTATATTAAATTTAATTTAATGTATTTTTATTTTATATTAAATTTAATTTAATGTAATTTAAATTTAATTCAAATTTTATTTTATTTTTTTATTTTATTGATTTATTAACATCTATTAAAGTTAATTAAATTTTATTACGCTTCATTAATTATTAATAAAACCCTGATTTCAAGAACGGAATAAATAATTTCATTTTCTTCTCGGTTTTATTCGTTGTTTTCATTTTTTGGAATAGTTTGGAATTTTTTGATGATAAAATGAAATAAAACTGAATTAAACGGAATTAAAAATTGTAATAAAACGAACGGGAAAAAGTGGAAAAAAAATAAAATTATCTGAAATAAAATGAAAAAATGAAGTAAAATAATAATTCTGTATATTTGTATTTTATTTGTGTTATATTTTATTTTATTTTATTTTATTTTATTTTATTTTATTTTATTTTATTTTATTTTATTTTATTTTATTTTATTATTTTATAACTTATTTCTTTTTTCTTTTATGTTTTATTATTGTATTTTATAATTTCATATTTTATTTTATTTTTATTTTATTTTATTTGTTTTATTTTAATTTATTTTTATTTTTATTTTATTATTTTATAACTTATTATTTCTTTTTTCTTTTATATTTTAATTTATTATTTTGTTATTTTATAATTTCATATTTTATTTTTGCTTTATTTTATTATTATTATTTTTATTTTATTTTATTTTAATTTAATTTAATTTTTATTATTTTATTTTTTAATTTTAATTAATTAAATTTAATTTAATTTAATTTAATTTTATTTTATTATAAATTACATTATTAATATCATTATTAACTAATGATAAATTAAAATAAATAAAATAAAAATGAAAATGAAAATGAAATAAAAATAAAACAAAGAAAATTAAAGGGAAGAAAGAATAAAAATAATTAATAATTGGAATTAATGGATCGATAAATGGAATAAAAAAATTAAAATTAATTGAATAATTAAAATTTAACGAAGGGAATCAAAATAAAAATAAACAGAAAATGGTGAAAACAGGAAAACTGCAAATTGAAGAGGAAATGGGTGAAATAAATGAAATAAAAATAAATTAATGCGGAAAAATTAATTAAATTTAAAAAATAAATTGAAAAAGAAACTGAATAAAATAAAAGGAATTAAAGCAACGGTTTTATAATCCATTATTATAAATAAAATCCTCTAAAACAAAAGAAACGCGGGAGAATTGCAAGGAAAAGTAAATTAAACAATTCAAAATAAATTTATTTCAATTAAAAATAAAAGTTTATACAACTTGAAATTAAATTAATTACATGAAACAAACCCAAATTAATCACAATCAACTCAACAAATTAAACAAATTAAATTTCAATTAAACAAATTAAACCCGATGAAATAAAAGCCCAAAAAAGCAACAAATAAAGGATGAAAGATTAAATAAATTTATTTTAATTAAAAAATTAACGAAAATAAATTCCCACAATTCCCCCGGGGCGCAGTTCCCGCCTCTCCCTCAGCGGCGGGCTCTGATTGGCTGAGAGGAAAGGGCGGGAACCAATCAGCGGCGAGCGCGGGATAAGCCGTTGCGGGGGTTTAAGTCTGCCCAGCGACGGCTTCTGATTGGTCGGGAGGCGACCCCGGGAACCAATCAGAGGCGGGGACCCCCCGAGACCCGCCCCGGATTCTCTGAGGGAGGCACCAAAACTCCCCCAAAATCGCCCAAATTCACCCCAAAATCGCCCGAATTTTCCTCAAAATCCCCCGAATCTTCCCCAAAATCCCCCGAATCTTCCCCAAAAACCCCCGAATTCCCTCAGAGCCACCAAATTCCCCCCAAAATCCCTTCCCGGACTCCCAAAATCCCCCCCCCCAAAACACCAAAATCCCCTCAGAGACCCCGAATCCCCCCCAAACCCAAAAATTCCCCACAAAATCCCTTCCAAGACCCCAAATCCTTCCCAAATTTCCCCCAAAATCCCTTCCAAGACCCCCAAATCCCCTCAGAGACCCCAAATTTTCCCCAAACCCCAAAATTCCCCACAAAATCCCTTCCGGGAATCCCAAAATCTCCCCCCAAAAACACCAAAATCCCCTCTGAGACCCCAAATTTCCCCCAAAATCCCTTCCAAGACCCCCAAAATTTTCCCAAAACCCCACAATCCCCTCAGAGACCCCAAATTCCCCCACCAAAATCCCTCAGAAACTCCCCCAAAACCCCAAAATCTTCCAAATTCCCCCAAATTCCCCCAAAATCCCCCAGAATTTTCCCAAAAACCCAGTTCCCCTCAAAATCCCTCAGAAACCCCCAAATTCCCCCCAAAATCCCTCAAAACCCCCAAAATCCCTCAGAATTGCCCCAAACCCCCCAAAATTCCCCCCCAAATCCCTCAGAAATTCACCAAAGCCACCAAAAATCCACCCAAAATTCCTCAGAATTTCCCCAAAACCCCAAAATTCCCCCAATAATGCCCGAAAAGCCCCAACCCCCCCCCCCAAATCCCTCAGGAATCCCAAAATTCCCCCCCAAATCCCTCAGAATTTCCCCAAAAACCCCAAATTCTCCCCAAGATCCCTCAGAAATCCCCAAATTCTCCCAAAATCCCTCAAAACCCCCCAAATTCCTTCAGAAATCCCAAAATTCCCTCCAAAATCCCTCAAAACCCCCAATTTCCCCCAAAATCCCTCAGAAATGCCCCAAAACCCTCAAAATTCTCCCCAAAATCCCTCAGATTTTTCCCAAAAAACCCCCAAATCCCTCAGAAATCCCCAAAATCCCTCTATGGGCTTTCTAGAGGTTTCTATGGAGGTTCCAGACGTTTCTATGGAGTTCTAGAGGTTTCTATGGGGTTTCTAGAGGTTTCTATGGAGGTTCCAGATGTTTCTATGGAGGTTCTAAAGGTTCCTATGGGGTTTCTAGACGTTTCCATGGAGGTTCTAGAGGTTTCCATGGGGTTTCTAGAAGTTTCCATGGGGGTTCTAGAGGTTTCCATGGAGGTTCTAGAGGCTCTCATGGGGCTCTAGAGTGATCTAGACCGTTCTAGAGGTTCCAGACCGTTCTAGAGGTTCTAGAGTGTTCTAGAGGTTCTAGAATGTTCTAGAGGTTCTAGAGGTTCTAGACTGTTCTAGAGGTTCTAGACTGTTCTAGAGGTTCTAGACTGTTCTAGAACGTTCTAGAGGTTCTAGATCGTTCTAGAGCGTTCTAGACTGTTCTAGAGGTTCTGGAGGTTCTAGATTGTTCTAGACTGTTCTAGATGGTTCCCTGGGGTTCTAGGTGGTTCTAGAAGCAGCTGTGGTGTTTCTATGGGGTTCTAGAAGCTTCTGTGGGGTTTCTATGGGGTTCTGGAGGTTTCCATGGGGTTCCTCAGGCGTCTCTGAGGTTCTGGAGCCATTGATGGAGTTCCAGATGTTTCTATGAGGTTCCTATGGGGTTTCTATGGGCTTCTAGAAGCTTCTAGGGGGTTCTAAAAGTATTTATGGGGTTTCTGGATGTTTCTACGGGCTTCTAGAAGATCCTATGGGCTTCTAGATGTTCCTATGGGATTCCAGAAGCATCTATGAGGTTCTAGAAGCATCTATGGGGTTCTGGAGGTTTCTATGGAGTTCTAAAAGCATTGATGAGCTTGTGGAGATTTTTTTATTGAGTTCTAGAAGCATCTTTGGGCTCCTAAAATAATTTCTGGGGTTCTGGAAGCATCTGTGAGGTTCCCATGGGGTTTCTGTGGGGTTCTAGAAGCGTCTATGAGGTTCTAGAAGCATCTGTGAGGTTCCATTGGGTTTCTGTGGGGTTCTAGAAGCGTCTATGAGGTTCTAGAAGCATCTGTGAGGTTCCCATGGGGTTTCTGTGGGGTTCTAGAAGCATCTATGAGGTTCTAGAAGCATCTGTGAGGTTCCTATGGGGAGATGTTGGTGGGACCAGGAGATGTTGGTGGGAATTTGGGAGGGATTTTGGGGAATTTGGGAGGGATTTTGGGGAATTTGGGAGGGATTTTGGGGAATTTGGGAGGGATTTTGGGAAATTTGGGAGGGATTTTGGGGAATTTGGGAAGGATTCGGGAGGGATTTTAGGAGGGAAAATTTGGGAGGGATTTTTAGGGGTTTGGGAAGGATTTGGGAAAAGGGGAAAGGGGAAAAAGAAGCGGAAAAAAGGGGGGGGAAAGGGAAAAAAGGGGAAAAATGGGGGGGAAAAAGGGGAAAAGAGAGGGGGAAAATGGGGGGAAAAGAGGGGAAAAAAGGGGGGAAAAAGGGGAAAAATAAGGGGAGTAAAAGGGGAAAAAAAGGGGGGGAAAATGGGGGGAAAAAAGGGGGGGAAAATGGGGGGAAAAAAGGGGAAAAAAGGGGGGAAAATGGGAAAAATAAGGGGAAAAAGAAGTGGAAAAAAGGGGGGGAAAAAGGGAAAAAGAGAGGGGAAAAAAAGAGGGAAAATGGGGGGAAAAGAGGGGAAAAAAGGGGGGGAAAAAGGGGAAAAAAGGGGAAAAATAAGGGGAGAAAAAAGGGGAAAAATGGGAAAAATAAGGGGGAAAAGAAGTGGAAAAAAGGGGGGGAAAAAGGGAAAAAAGGGGAAAAATGGGGGGGAAAAAGGGGAAAAAAGGGGGGAAAATGGGAAAAATAAGGGGAAAAAGAAGCGGAAAAAAGGGGGGGGGAAAGGGGGGAAAAAGGGGAAAAATAAGGGGAGAAAAGGGGAAAAATGGGGGGAAAAGAGGGGAAAAAAGAAGGGGGAAAAAGGGGAAAAGAGACCACCCGGGATTGGTGTAAAAAGTCTCATCCTCCCACCAAAAAAAAATAAATTATAAATAAAAATATCCCGGAGGCTCCAAAGAGCGAAAATTTGGGGAATTCCCATAAAAATCCTCCCCAAAATCGGCCCCAAAACCACCTCAGATTCCCCCAAAATCCCCTCCCACATTTCCCTGAAACCCCCCCAAACCCCAACAACCCCAAATCTTCCCGAATTCCCCCAAATCCTTCCCAAATTCCCGAAAATTCCTCCCAAATCCCCTTGAACTCCCCAGAAACTCCCCCAAAATTTCCCCAAATCACCTCAAAATCCCCCCAAAGCACCCCAAAATTCACCCCCAGACCCTCCCAGGACCCCCCAAACCTTCCCCGAATCCCCCCAAAATCCCTCAGAAATCCCCAAATCCCCCCAAATCCCTCAAAAACCCCAAAATTTCCCCCCAAAATCCCTCAGAATTTCCCCAAAATCCCCAAAATTCCCCCAAAATCCCTCAGAAACCCCCAAATCCTCTCCAAAATCCCTCAGAATTGCCCCAAAACCCTCAAAATTCTCCTCAAAATCCCTCAGAAATTCACCAAAACCCCCCCAATTCACCCAAAATGCCCCCAAATTCCCCAAATTCCCCCCAAAATCCCTCAAAAACCCCAAAATTCCCTCCAAAATCCTTCAGGATTTCCCCAAAAACCCCAAAATATCCCCCAAAATGCCCCAAAATCCCCCAAATTCCCCCCAAAATCCCTCAGAAATCCACAAATCCTCTCCAAAATCCCTCAGAATTGCCCCAAAACCCCCAAAATTCCCCCAAAATCCCTCAGAAATCCCAAAATTTTCCCCAAAATCCCTCAGAATTTTCCCAAAAACCCCAAATTTCCCCCCCAAAAATCCCCAAATCCCCCCCAAATCCCTCAAAAAACCCAAAATTCCCCCCCAAATCCCTCAGAAATTTCCCAAAAACCCCAAAATTCCCCCAAAATCCCCCAAATTCCCCCCCAAACCCCCCAAATTCTCCCCAAAATCCCTCAGAAATCCCCAAATTCCCCCCAAAATCCCTCAAAAACCCCCAAATTTCCCCCAAAATCCCTCAGAATTTTCCAAAAAAAACGAAAATTCCCCCCAAAATCCCTCAGAAACCCCCAAATCCTCTCCGAAATCCCTCAGAATTGCCCCAAAACCCTCAAAATTCTCCTCAAAATCCCTCAGAAATTCACCAAACCCCCCCCAATTCACCCAAAATGCCCCAAAGTCCCCCAAATTCCCCCCAAAATCCCTCAAAAACCCCAAAATTTCCCCTAAAATCCCTCAGAAATTCATCAAAACCCCCCAAATTCCCCCAAAATCCCTCAAAACCCCCAAAATCCCCCCCAAAGTCCCTCAGAAATTCACCAAAACCCCCAAAATTCCCCCAAAATCCCTTCCAGGAATCCCAAAATCCCTCAAAAATGCCCCAAAACCCCCAAAATTCCCCCAAAATCCCTCAGAAATCCCAAAATTTTCCCCAAAATCCCTCAGAATTTTCCCAAAAACCCCAAATTTCCCCCCCAAAAACCCCAAAATTCCCCCCAAAATCCCTCAAAACCCCCCAAATTCCCCCCAAATCCCTCAGAATTTTCCCAAAATCCCCCAAATTCCCCCCAAAATCCCCCCCCGAGCCGCCCCCCCCGCGGTGACGTCACGGCCGTCGCCCCCTCCCCGGTGACGCCACTTCCGGTGGGGGAGGGGCGGGACCCCCGGCCATGGCGGAGCCCGGAGGTGCGGGAAGGACCCGAAAAGGGCGGAATTCACCCCAAAAATCCCGGCGGGAAAACCGGGGAGGGGGAGCGGGGATTGGGGGGAAAAAACGGGAATTCGGGAAAAAACAAAAAACGGGAATTCGGGAAAAAACAAAAAACGGGAATTTGGGGGGGAAAAAACGGGAATTTGGGAAAAAACAAAAAACGGGAATTTGGGGGGGAAAAAACAAAAAACGGGAATTTGGGGGGAAAAAACGGGAATTTGGGAAAAAACAAAAAACGGGAATTCGGGAAAAAACAAAAAACGGGAATTCGGGAAAAACAAAAAACCGGGAATTTGGGGGGAAAAAAACGGGAATTTGGGGGGAAAAAACGGGAATTTGGGAAAAAACAAAAAACGGGAATTTGGGGGGAAAAATGGGGATTTTGGGGAAAAATATACCGGGATTTGGGGGGAAAAAGCGGGAATTTGGGAAAAAAAACCAACGGGAATTTGGGGTGAAAAATGAGGAATTTGGGGAAAAAATGGGGTTTGGGGGGAAAAAGCGGGAATTTGGGAAAAAAAATAAACGGGAATTTGGGGAAAAAACCCGGGAATTTGGGGGTAAAAATTGGGATTTTGGGAAAAAAATGGGATTTGGGGTGAAAAATTGGGAATTTGGGAAAAAATATACCGAGATTTGGGGGGAAAAAATGGGAATTTGGGAGGGAAAAAAAAAGGGGATTTTGGGGGAAAAAACCAGGGAATTTGGGGGGAGAAATTGGGAATTTGGGGAAAAAATGGGATTTGGGGGGGAAAAATGGGATTTTGGGAAAAAAAAAACGGGATTTAGGGGGGAAAAATTGGGATTTGGGGGAGAAAATTGGGAATTTGGGTAAAAATTACCAGGATTTGGGGGGAAAAAATCGGGAATTTGGGAAAAAAAAGGGATTTAGGGGGGAAAAATCGGGGATATTTGGAGGGAAATGTGGATTTTTGGGGTTGTTTGGGTGAAAAAATTGGGATTTTGGGTGGGAAAATTGGATTTTTGGGGGAGAAATGTGGATTTTTGGGATTGTTCGGGTGGGAAAATGGGACTTTGGGTAAAAAAAAGGGATTTTTGGGGAGGAAAACCCGGGAATTTTGGGGGATTTGGGTGGGAAAATGGGGATTTTGGGTAAAAAAATGGGAATTTTGGGGGAGAAATGTGGAATTTTGGGGCAAATAATGATAATTTTGGGGCAAATAATGATAATTTTGGGGTGAATTACGATAATTTGGGGTAAATAATGATAATTTTGGGGTAAATAATGATAATTTTGGGGTAAATAACGAGAATTTTGGGGTAAATAATGACAATTTTGGGGTAAATAATGATAATTTTGGTGTAAATAATGACAATTTTGGGGTGAATAATTATTTGGGGTAAATAATGACAATTTTGGGGTGAATTATGATAATTTGGGGTAAATAATGATAATTTTGGGGCAAATAACGACAATTTTGGGGTAAATAATGACAATTTTGGGGTAAATAATGACAATTTTGGGGTGAATAATTATTTGGGGTAAATAACGACAATTTTGGGGTAAATAATGACAATTTTGGGGTAAATAATGACAATTTTGGGGTAAATAATGATTATTTGGGGTGCATAACGACAATTTTGGGGCAAATAACGACAATTTTGGGGTGAATAACGATAATTTTGGGGCAAATAATGATTATTTGGGGTAAATAGCAACAATTTTGGGGTAAATAACGAGAATTTTGGGGTAAATAACGACAATTTTGGGGCAAATAATGACAATTTTGGGGTGAATAATGATAATTTGGGGTAAATAATGATAATTTTGGGGTAAATAATGACAATTTTGGGGCGAATAATGACAATTTTGGGGTGAATAATGATAATTTTGGGGTAAATAATGACAATTTTGGGGTGAATAATTATTTGGGGTAAATAATGACAATTTTGGGGTAAATAACGACAATTTTGGGGCAAATAACGACAATTTTGGGGCAAATAACGACAATTATTGGGTAAATAATGATAATTTTGGGGTGAATAACGACAATTTTGGAGTAAATAACGACAATTTTGGGGCTAAACCCCCCACCTTTGTTCGAACATCCCCAATTTTGGGCTGAAATCCCCCAAATTCGGGGCCCCTGATTTTCCTCTCTCTGTCCCCCCAGCCCCCGCGGCGCCGTCCCCTCCCGCGGGCGCGGCTGCGGCGCCGCCGGAGCTGCGGCTGATCCTGGAGGAGCTGCGGCAGCTGCGGCAGCGGCAGCTCCTGCAGCTGCAGCTGACCCAGGACATCCTGCGGCAGCTGCTGCTGCTGGGGGCGCTGGAGACGCCCCAGAAACCGCCCGGGGCTCCCCGGCTCCTGCTGCTCCCCCGGCGCCACAAAGCGCCGCGCGCCGGCATCGCCGTGGCCTTGGCCTCCAGCCTGGGCTCCGTCTCCAGCCTGGCCACCGGCCTGGGGCCCTCGGTGGCCTTGGGGTCGTCATTGGGGTCAACGGTGGCCTTGGGGTCATCCTTGGGGCCCTCGGTGGCCTTGGGGTCATCATTGGGGTCAACGGTGGCCTTGGGGACGTCCTTGGGGTCATCCTTGGGGCCATCGGTGGCCTTGGGGTCATCATTGGGGTCATCCTTGGGGTCAACGGTGGCCTTGGGGTCATCCTTGGGGTCATCCTTGGGGCCTTCAGTGGCCTTGGGGTCATCCTTGGGGTCAACAGTGGCCTTGGGGACGTCCTTGGGGCCATCAGTGGCCTTGGGGTCATCATTGGGGTCATCGGTGGCCTTGGGGACGTCCTTGGGGTCAACGGTGGCTTTGGGGTCATCGTTGGGGTCAACGGTGGCCTTGGGGTCATCCTTGGGGTCATCCTTGGGGTCAACGGTGGCTTTGGGGTCATCGTTGGGGTCAACGGCGGCGTTGAGGGCGACGTTGGGTTCTTCGTCTTCTTTGGGTCCAATGTTGGGTTCTTCGTCGTCGTTGGGTTCTTCGTCAGCGTTGGGTTCTTCGTCAACTTTGGGTTCTTCGTCACTGTTGGGTCCAACGTTGGGTTCTTCACCATCTTTGGGTCCAAAGTTGGGTTCTTCGTCATCGTTGGGTTCTTCGTCATCGTTGGGTTCTTCGTCAACGTTGGGTTCTTCGTCTTCTTTGGGTCCAAAGTTGGGTTCTTCATCATCGTTGGGTCCAGCGTTGGGTTCTTCGTCATCGTCAAGGTCAACATTGGGTCGAAAGTTGGATTCTTCACCGTCACTGGGTCCAAAGTTGGGTTCTTCATCATCGTTGGGTCCAGCGTTGGGTTCTTCGTCATCGTTGGGGTCAACGGGGTCAACGTTGGGTTCTTCGTCGTCGTCGAGGTCAACGCTGGGTCCAAAGTTGGGTTCTTCATCATCGTTGGGTCCAACATTGGATTCCCCATCATCTTTGGGTCCAAAGTTGGGTTCTTCACCATCGTTGGGTTCTTCATCTTCATTGGGTCCAGCATTGGGTTCTTCATCATCATTGGGTTCTTCAGCATCGTCGAGGTCATCGTTGGGTCCAGAGTTGGGTTCTTCACCATCTTTGGATCCAAAGTTGGGTTCTTCATCATCGTTGGGTCCAACATTGGATTCCCCATCATCTTTGGGTCCAAAGTTGGGTTCTTCACCATCTTTGGGTCCAAAGTTGGGTCCAAAGTTGGGTTCTTCACCATTGTTGGGTCCATCATTGGGTTCTTCACCGTCATTGGATCCAACGTTGGGTTCTTCACCATCTTTGGGTTCAAAGTTGGGTTCCTCACCATTGTTGGGTTCTTCATCATCTTTGGATCCAACGTTGGGTTCAAAGTTGGGTTCCTCACCATCTTTGGGTCCAACGTTGGGTTCTTCACCATCTTTGGGTCCAAAGTTGGGTTCAAAGTTGGGTTCCTCACCATCTTTGGATCCAAAGTTGGGTTCAAAGTTGGGTTCCTCACCTTTGTTGGGTTCTTCACCATCTTTGGATCCAACGTTGGGTTCTTCACCATCTTTGGGTCCAAAGTTGGGTTCTTCACCATTGTTGGGGTCAACGTTGGGTTCTTCACCGTCATTGGGTCCAAAGTTGGGTTCAAAGTTGGGTTCCTCACCATCTTTGGATCCAAAGTTGGGTTCTTCACCATCTTTGGATCCATCATTGGGTTCTTCACCATTGTTGGGGTCAACGTTGGGTTCTTCATCGTCATTGGATCCAACCTTGGGTTCTTCACCATCATTGGGTCCAAAGTTGGGTCCAAAGTTGGGTCCAAAGTTGGGTTCCTCACCATCCTTGGGTCCTTCACCATCCTTGGGTTCCTCACCCTCGCTGACCCCACCCTTGACCCCGTCGCTGACCCCGAGGCCGCCATCGGTCAGCGCCGGCTCCCGGCGCGTCCGGCCGCGCTCTCCGGGGGGCCGGCGGCCGTTCCGCTGCGACCTCTGCGGCGGCCGCTTCGCCGCCCGCGGCAACCTGAGGGCGCACCTGCGGCGGCACCGGCGGCGCGGCGACGTCACCGCGGCCACCACGGCGGCGCGGGGGGATGGACAGACGGCGGGGGAGGGGACAGAGGTCAGTGAGGGGTCAGTGGTCACTGGGAGGGGTCAGTGAGGGGTCACTGGTCACTGGGAGGGGTCAGTGGTCACTCTGGGGGGGTCAGTGGTCACTCGGGGGGGTCAGTGAGGGGTCAGTGGTCACTGGGAGGGGTCAGTGAGGGGTCACTGGTCACTGGGGGTCAGTGGGGGGTCACTGGGGGGGTCAGTGGTCACTGGGAGGGGTCAGTGGTCACTGGGAGGGTCAGTGGGAACTCGGGGGGGTCAGTGGGGGGTCATTGGTCACTCTGGGGGGGTCAGTGGTCACTCTGGGGTCAGTGGTCACTCTGGGGTCAGTGGGGGGTCAGTGGTCACTCTGGGGGGGTCAGTGGTCACTTGGGGGGGGTCAGTGGTCACTCTGGGGTCAGTGGTCACTCTGGGGGGGTCAGTGGTCAATCTGGGGGGGTCAGTGGTCACTCGGGGGGGTCAGTGGTCACTCTGGGGTCAGTGGTCAATCTGGGGTCAGTGAGGGGTCATTGGTCACTCTGGGGGGGTCAGTGGTCACTCTGGTCACTCCTCTCACCCCACAGGTGCCCCCGGAAGTGACCACGCCCCCTCAACCTCCGGCCACGCCCCCCAGGACCCCGGAGCTGCACCCAGGCCCCGCCCACCCCACCCCAGACCCCACCCACCCCGCCCCAAGCCCCGCCCACCCCACCCCAAGCCCCGCCCCCTTCCCCAAGCTCCTCCTCCTGTGCTCCCCAGGCCCCGCCCACCCGGACATCGCCCCGCCCCCACCCGGCCCCGCCCCCTCCCAGACCTCCAAACTCCAGGAATTGGTGGAAAAATTGGAATTCCCGGGCTCCTGCCCCTCCCCCCCGCGCCAGGGCAGCTTCCGGAACCTTCCCGGGGCCGCTCCAGGCGGGAATTCCGTGATTCCGGGCGGGAATTCCGTGATTCCGGGTGGGAATTCCGTGATTTTGGGTGAAAACTCAGCAATTTTGGGTGGGAATTCCGCGATTTCGGGCGGGAATTCCTCAATTTTGGGTGGGAATTCCTCAATTTTGAGCAGGAATTCGATTTCTGGCGGGAATTCCTCAATTTCCGTTGGTAATTCCTCGATTTTGGGTGAAAATTCGGCGATTTTGGGTGGGAATTCTGCAATTTCGGGCAGGAATTCCTCAATTTCCGGCGGGAATTCCTCGATTTCCAGCGGGAATTCCTCGATTTCGGGCGGGAATTCCTCAATTTTGGGTGAAAATTCGGCAATTTCGGGTGGAAATTCTTCAATTTTGGGTGGGAATTCCACTATTTCGTGTGGAAATTCTGCGATTTTGGGCGGGAATTCCTCAATTCCGAGCGGCAATTCCTCAGTTTTGAGTGGGAATTCTGAAGTTTTGGGTGGAAATTCGGCAATTTCGGGCGGGAATTCCTCGATTTCGGGCGGGAATTCCTCGATTTCGGGTGAAAATCCGGGAATTTTGGGCGGGAACCCCTCGGTCCCGGGGTGCCCTCACCTGTGCCAGGTGTGTGGGCGGGGCCGGCACCCCCAGACCCCAAACCTGGAGGAGGATGAGGACATGGAGTGCTCAGAACCCCCCGAAATTCCGGCAGATCCCGAAAATCCCCACGGACCAGGGGAGGTGAGCGTGAGGGGGGACCCCAAAATCCCCCGAAATTCCCCCAAATCCCCCAAAATTCCCCCAAATCCCCCAAAATTCCCCAAAAAACCTGAATCCCACCTTTTTTTCTTCCCCTCAGGTGCCCCCGCAGCAGATCCCGAGCCCCGCTGGAGACCCCGGAGCTCCGGGGGAATAATTTGGGAATGAGGGGAAAAGGACGGAATTCCAAAAAATTCCCCCAAATTCCCACAAATCGCCTCAAAACCGCCCTCACCTTCCCACATAAAATTAAATCCCTTTCCTGGCCCTTCCCCCCCCATCCTCCCGCTGCCTCCCGCGTGTGATTTGGGGCTGAGGGAGGGAAGGGAATGAGGGGGGAGCCCCAAAACCGAGAGGATTCGCCCCAAAATTCCCGCCCCGCAAAATGGCGGCGCCCTCAACAAAGATGGCGGCGGCGGCGCCTCAGCCGCGAGGGGGCGTGGCCAGCGCCCAAAATGGCGGCGGTTGCCGGGGCAACGAGAGGCGGGAAATCGCCAAGATGGCGGCGAGCGCCGCTCCGCCCTCAGCGGGGCGCGGCCGAGGCTCCGAAACGGCGCCGTTTTTGTGCGGGAATGAAAGGCCAGGAAAAGCGCGGTTTCCATGGGAATTCCAGGGTTTTAAAAAGCCGCCGGTTGCCATGGGAATTGTTTAGGAATAGGGGGGTGCTGCCGGCTCTCAAAATGGCGCCGTCGCCATGGCAACGGGGTGCCCGTGCTCAAGATGGCGCCGTCGCCATGGAAACAAAGCGGGGTTTCCCACAGTCAAAATGGCGCCGTCTCCATGGGAACGCGGTGCCCGAACTCAAAATGGCGCCGTCTCCATGGGAACGAGGTGCCCGTACTCAAAATGGCGCCGTCGCCATAGAAACAACGCGGGGTTGCCCCAGTCAAAATGGCGGCGGCGGCCTCAGGGCGGGCTCCTCCCCCTCGGGCGTTTCCGCTTCCGGCGCCGTGAGGGAGCGGGAGCCGCGCGGGCTCTGTCGCGACAGAATCGCGATCGGGGGAGGAGGCGCGGCCATGTCGGACACCTGGAGCTCCATCCAGGCCCACAAGAAGCAGCTGGACTCGCTCCGGGAGCGGCTGAGGCGCCGCAGGAAGCAGGACCCGCTCGGGGCCGGCGGTGAGGGGACGGGCCTGAGGGGCGGCGGGTGATTAACGGCGTTAATTAGGGGCTGAGGGGTAATTAATAACGTTAATGAGGGGTTAGGGGTGATTAACGGCGTTAATTAGGGGCTGAGGGGTAATTAATGGGGTTAATGAGGGGTTAAGGGGCGGTTGATGGCGTTAATGAGGGGCGGCGGGTGATTAACGGCATTAATTAGGGGCTGAGGGGTAATTAATAGTGCTAATGAGGGGTTAGGGGTGATTAACGGCATTAATTAGGGGCTGAGGGGTAATTAATAGTGCTAATGAGGGGTTAGGGGTGATTAATGGGGTTAATGAGGGGCTAAGGGGTAATTAACGGCCTTAATTAGGGGCTGTGGGGTAATTAATAGTTCTAATGAGAGGTTATGGGGTGTTTGATGGTGTTAATGAGAGACTAAGGGGTAATTAATGGTGTTAATGAGGGCTTAGGGGTAATTAATGGTGTTAATGAGGGGGTTGGTGGTGGTTAATGGTGTTAATGAAGGGTTAAGGGGTAATTAATGGGGTTAATGAGGGGCTGAGGCTGATTAATGATGTTAATGAGGGGTTAAGGGGTAATTAATGGTGCTAATGAGAGACCAAGGGACAATTAATGGCATTAATGAGGGGTTGCGAGGTAATTGCTGGGCTTAATGATGGGGTCGGGAGTAATTAATGCAGCTAATGAGACGGCAGGCATTAATTAATGGGGTTAACGGGCGTTAAGGTGTTAATTAGGGCATTAATTAAGAAGCAGAGGCAATTAATAACAGTAATTAATGCAGTTAATGATGGGACAGACATTAATTAATGGGGTTAAGGGGTTAATTAGGCCGTTAATTAAGAGGCGGAGGCAATTAAGAACGGTAATTAATGCGATTAACGATGGGGCAGGCAATAATTAATGGCGCTAATGGGTGTTAAGGGGTTAATTAGAGCATTGATTAAGACCAGAAATTAATTAAGAATAAGGATTAGCGAGAACAGCGGTTATTAAGGAAGAGGGGGTATTTAAGAATGCTAATTAATTAGGAGCATATCCTAGTTAATATTAATTAGCCTAGTAATATTAATTAGCAGTTATTAAGGAAGAGGGAGTAATTAATGTGAACTAATTAGGAGCATGCCCTAATTAATATTAATTAGCCTATTAATATTAATTAGCAGTTATTAAGGAAGAGGGCGTAATTAATGTGAATTAATTAGGAGCATATCCTAGTTAATATTAATTAGCCTAGTAATATTAATTAGCAGTTATTAAGGAAGAGGGAGTAATTAATGTGAACTAATTAGGAGCATATCCTAGTTAATATTAATTAGTGAATTAATATTAATTAGCGGTTATTAAGGAAGAGGGGGTAATTAAGAATGCTAATTAATTGGGAGCATACCTTAATTAATATTAATTAACCTATTAATATTAATTAGCGGTTATTAATGAAGAGGGGGTAATTAAGAATGCTAATTAATTAGGAGCATATCTTAATATTAATTAGCCTATTAATGCTAATTAGCAGTTATTAATGAAGAAGGGGTAATTAAGAATGTTAATTAATTAGCGCTAATTGCGTTTCCCCTCCCCCCGCAGACCCTCGCCATGAGCTGTCCCTGGCCACGCCCCCCCGCACCGGAAGCCCCGCCCCCTCCGGCCCCGCCCCTTCCGGCCCCGCCCCCGGGGGCGTGGCCTCGCTCGGCCCCGCCCCCAGCGGAGACCCCGCCCCCAGCGGGGCCGGCCCGGGGGAACAACCGGAACCGGAACCGGACCCGGCGCTGGAGCGGCGCCTCCTGCTGCACCTGTCGGACCTGGCGCTGCCGCTGCCCACCCACGCTGGAGCCATACGGGCGGCATTATCTGAGGTGAGACACACCTGTAACACACCTGAACACACCTGTAACACACCTGAACACACCTGAACACACCTGACACACCTGTACACACCTGTACACACCTGTACACACCTGTACACACCTGAACACACCTGTACACACCTGTACACACCTGTACACACCTGTACACACTGACACACCTGTACACACCTGTCGGACCTGGCGCTGCCGCTGCCCACCCACGCTGGGGCCATACGGGCTGCATTATCTGAGGTGAGACACACCTGGACACACCTGAACATACCTGTGACACACCTGAACATGTCTGTGATACACCTGTGATACACCTGTACACACCTGTACACACCTGTCGGACCTGGCGCTGCCGCTGCCCACCCACGCTGGGGCCATCCGAGCTGCCATTGCTGAGGTGAGACACACCTGGACACACCTGAACACACCTGAACACACCTGAACACACCTGTACACACTGACACACCTGTACACACCTGTACACACCTGTACACACCTGTACACACCTGTACACACCTGTCGGACCTGGCGCTGCCACTGCCCACCCACGCAGGAGCCATCCGAGCCGCCATTGCTGAGGTGAGACACACCTGTACACACCTGTACACACCTGTGATACACCTGTACACACTGACACACCTGTACACACCTGTACACACCTGTACACACCTGTGATACACCTGTACACACTGACACACCTGTACACACCTGTACACACCTGTACACACCTGTACACACCTGTACACACCTGTACACACCTGTACACACCTGTACACACCTGTCGGACCTGGCGCTGCCGCTGCCCACCCACGCTGGAGCCATACGGGCTGCATTATCTGAGGTGAGACACACCTGGACACACCTGTGACACACCTGAACATGTCTGTGATACACCTGTGACACACCTGTACACACTGACACACCTGTACACACCTGAACACACCTGTAACACACCTGTAACACACCTGAACATGCCTGTGATACACCTGTGATACACCTGTACACACCTGTACACACCTGTACACACTGACACACCTGTACACACCTGTACACACCTGTACACACCTGTACACACCTGTACACACCTGTACACACCTGGACACACCTGTACACACCTGTAACACACCTGTGACACACCTGACACACCTGTACACACCTGTACACACCTGGACACACCTGTACACACCTGTAACACACCTGAACACACTGACACACCTGTACACACCTGTACACACCTGTACACACCTGTACACACCTGTACACACCTGTCGGACCTGGCGCTGCCGCTGCCCACCCACGCTGGAGCCATACGGGCCGCCATTGCTGAGGTGAGACACACCTGAACACACCTGAACACACCTGAACACACCTGAACACACCTGTGACACACCTGTACACACCTGAACACACCTGTACACACCTGTAACACACCTGTGACACACCTGTAACACACCTGTACACACCTGAACATGTCTGTGATACACCTGTGATACACCTGTACACACCTGTACACACCTGTAACACACCTGTACACACCTGTACACACCTGTACACACCTGAACACACTGACACACCTGTACACACCTGTACACACCTGTACACACCTGTACACACCTGGACACACCTGAACACACCTGTACACACCTGTCGGACCTGGCGCTGCCGCTGCCCACCCACGCTGGAGCCATCCGAGCTGCGATCTGTGAGGTGAGACACACCTGTAACACACCTGTACACACCTGTGACACACCTGAACATGTCTGTGATACACCTGTACACACCTGTACACACCTGTACACACCTGTACACACCTGAACATGTCTGTGATACACCTGTGATACACCTGAACACACCTGACACACCTGTACACACCTGTACACACCTGTACACACCTGTACACACCTGTACACACCTGTACACACCTGAACACACCTGAACACACCTGTACACACTGACACACCTGTACACACCTGTACACACCTGTACACACCTGTACACACCTGTACACACCTGTCGGACCTGGCGCTGCCGCTGCCCACCCACGCAGGAGCCATACGGGCTGCAATTGCTGAGGTGAGACACACCTGGACACACCTGAACACACCTGAACACACCTGAACATGTCTGTGATACACCTGTGATACACCTGAACACACCTGAACACACCTGAACATGCCTGTGATACACCTGTGACACACCTGTACACACCTGTACACACCTGGACACACCTGTACACACCTGTACACACCTGTAACACACCTGAACACACTGACACACCTGTACACACCTGTACACACCTGTACACACCTGAACACACCTGTACACACCTGTACACACCTGTACACACCTGTACACACCTGGACACACCTGTACACACCTGTACACACCTGTCGGACCTGGCGCTGCCGCTGCCCACCCACGCTGGAGCCATACGGGCTGCAATTGCTGAGGTGAGACACACCTGGACACACCTGTGACACACCTGTAACACACCTGTAACACACCTGAACATGCCTGTGATACACCTGTGATACACCTGTACACACCTGTACACACCTGTAACACACCTGAACACACCTGTACACACCTGAACACACCTGAACATACCTGAACACACCTGAACACACCTGTACACACCTGAACACACCTGTACACACCTGTACACACCTGAACACACCTGTACACACCTGTACACACCTGTACACACCTGTCGGACCTGGCGCTGCCGCTGCCCACCCATGCAGGAGCCATACGGGCTGCATTATCTGAGGTGAGACACACCTGAACACACCTGTGACACACCTGACACACCTGTACACACCTGTACACACCTGTCGGACCTGGCGCTGCCGCTGCCCACCCACGCTGGAGCCATACGGGCGGCAATCTGTCAGGTGAGACACCTGTAACACACCTGAACACACCTGAACACACCTGTACAGACTGACACACCTGTACACACCTGTACACACCTGTCGGACCTGGCGCTGCCGCTGCCCACCCACGCTGGAGCCATCCGAGCCGCCATTGCTGAGGTGAGACACCTGTAACACACCTGTGACACACCTGAACACACCTGTACACACCTGTACACACCTGTACACACTGACACACCTGTACACACCTGTCGGACCTGGCGCTGCCGCTGCCCACCCACGCTGGAGCCATCCGAGCCGCCATTGCTGAGGTGAGACACCTGTAACACACCTGTGACACACCTGTGACACACCTGACACACCTGTGACACACCTGAACATGTCTGTGATACACCTGAACACACCTGTACACACTGACACACCTGTACACACCTGTACACACCTGTACACACCTGTAACACACCTGTACACACTGACACACCTGTACACACCTGTACACACCTGTACACACCTGAACATGTCTGTGATACACCTGTGATACACCTGTACACACCTGAACACACCTGTACACACCTGGACACACCTGTACACACCTGTACACACCTGGGTGTGGGGGGTACAGACCTGGGGAGGGGGAGGGGCACACCTGGTGTATCCAGGGACCTCCCAGGTGTATCCAGGTGTGCTCAGGTGTGCTCAGGTGTCCCCAGGTGTCCCCAGGTGTCCCCAGGTGTCCCCAGGTGTTCCCAGGTGTATCCAGGTGTGCTCAGGTGTCCCCAGGTGTCCCCAGGTGTCCCCAGGTGTGTCCCCAGGTGTCCCCAGGTGTATCCAGGTGTCCCCAGGTGTCCCCAGGTGTCCCCAGGTGACACTCAGGTGTCTCCTCCCCCTCAGGGTGACGCCGCGGTGTCGCTGGGCGCGGTCGAGAGCCTCCTGCACAAGTTTGACAGGTGTGTCCAGGTGACACACAGGTGTATCCAGGTGTGTTCAGGTGTATCCAGGTGTGTCCAGGTGACACACAGGTGACACTCAGGTGTCCCCTCTCCCCTCAGGGTGACGCCGCGGTGTCGCTGGGCGCGGTCGAGAGCCTCCTGCACAAGTTTGACAGGTGTGTCCAGGTGACACACAGGTGTGCTCAGGTGTGCTCAGGTGTATCCAGGTGTATCCAGGTGACACACAGGTGACACACAGGTGTGTCTCCTCCCCCTCAGGGTGACGCCGCGGTGTCGCTGGGCGCGGTCGAGAGCCTCCTGCACAAGTTTGACAGGTGTGTCCAGGTGTGTCCAGGTGACACACAGGTGTGTCCAGGTGTATCCAGGTGTCCCCAGGTGTCCCCAGGTGTGCTCAGGTGTATCCAGGATGTGTCTCAGGTGTCCCCAGGTGTCCCCAGGTGTCCCCAGGTGTCCCCAGGTGACACTCAGGTGTCCCCTCTCCCCTCAGGGTGACGCCGCGGTGTCGCTGGGCGCGGTCGAGAGCCTCCTGCACAAGTTTGACAGGTGTGTCCAGGTGACACACAGGTGTGCTCAGGTGTCCCCAGGTGTGTCCAGGTGACACACAGGTGTCCCCAGGTGTGCTCAGGTGTGCCCCAGGTGTCCCCAGGTGTCCCCAGGTGTCCCCAGGTGTGCTCAGGTGTCCCCAGGTGTCCCCAGGTGTGCTCAGGTGTGCTCAGGTGTGCTCAGGTGTATCCAGGTGTGTCCCCAGGTGTCCCCAGGTGTCCCCAGGTGTGCTCAGGTGTCCCCAGGTGTCCCCAGGTGTGCTCAGGTGTCTCCTCCCCCCCAGGGTGACGCCGCGGTGTCGCTGGGCGCGGTCGAGAGCCTCCTGCACAAGTTTGACAGGTGTGTCCAGGTGACACACAGGTGTGTCCAGGTGTGCTCAGGTGTGCTCAGGTGTATCCAGGTGTATCCAGGTGTCCCCAGGTGTCCCCAGGTGACACTCAGGTGTGCTCAGGTGTGTCCAGGTGACACACAGGTGTGCTCAGGTGTCCCCAGGTGTATCCAGGTGTGCTCAGGTGTCCCCAGGTGACACTCAGGTGTCCCCTCTCCCCCCAGGGTGACGCCGCGGTGTCGCTGGGCGCGGTCGAGAGCCTCCTGCACAAGTTTGACAGGTGTGTCCAGGTGACACACAGGTGTGCTCAGGTGTATCCAGGTGACACACAGGTGTCCCCAGGTGTCCCCAGGTGTCCCCAGGTGTCCCCAGGTGTCCCCAGGTGTCCCCAGGTGTGTCCAGGTGACACACAGGTGTATCCAGGTGTGCTCAGGTGTCCCCAGGTGTCCCCAGGTGACACACAGGTGACACTCAGGTGTGTCTCCTCCCCCTCAGGGTGACGCCGCGGTGTCGCTGGGCGCGGTCGAGAGCCTCCTGCACAAGTTTGCGGCGCAGGAGCTGATCGAGGTGCGCCGGGGGCTGCTGCAGGACGGCCCCACCCTGGTCACCTGCGCCGACCACGCCAAGCTCTCCGCCATGACCGGCCTGGTGGCCGCCGAGAAGCGCCGGGCGGAGCCGGGCGGGCCGGGGGGAGGGGCGGGGGGCGGGGCGGGCGGGGGAGGGGCGGGGGGCGGGGCGGGGGAGGGGAAGGAGGCCAAGAGGTGGCGTCGGGCGGCGGCGTCGGACGTGGACCTGGAGATCGAGAGCCTGCTGAGTCAGCAGTCCACCAAGGAGCAGCAGAGCAAGAAGGTGCGGAGGGGGTGGGGGTGGGGCGGGCACGGGGGGGGGCGGGGCTTGGGGGTGGGCGGGGATTAGAGGGGGAGGGGGCGAAGGGTGGGCGGGGGGTCAAGATGGCGGTGGGTCAAGATGGCGGTGGGTCAAAATGGCGGTGGGTCAAGATGGCGGCTCAAGATGGTGGGTCAAGATGGCAGTGGGTCAAGATGGTTTCAAGATGGTGGTGGGTCAAGATGGAGGGGGTTCAAGATGGTGGAGGTTCAAGATGGCGGGTCAAGATGGCAGTGGGTCAAGATGGAGGGGTTCAAGATGGTGGAGGTTCAAGATGGCGGGTCAAGATGGCGGTGGGTCAGGATGGAGGAGTTGAAGATGGCGATGGGTCAAGATGGAGGGGATTGAAGATGGTGGAGATTCAAGATGATGGAAGTTTAAGATGGTGAAGATTAAAGATGGAGGGGTTCAAGATGGTGGAGATTAAAGATGGTGGAGGTTCAAGATGAGCCTCAAGATGGTGGAGGTTAAAGATGGCAGTGGGTCAAGATGGTGGAGGTTCAAGATGAGGTTCAAGATGGAGGAGATTCAAGATGGAGGAAGTTCAAGATGGTGGAGGTTCAAGATGGTGGAGATTAAAGATGGTGGAGGTTCAAGATGGTGGAGGTTCAAGATGGTGGAGGTTCAAGATGAGGTTCAAGATGGTGGGGATTAAAGATGGAGAAGGTTCAAGATGGAGGAGGTTCCAGATGGTGGACGTTCAAGGTGAGGCTGAAGATGGTGGAGATTAAAGATGGTGGAAGTTCAAGATGGTGGAAGTTCAAGATGGTGGAAGTTCAAGATGAGGTTCCAGATGGTGGAGGTTCAAGATGAGGCTCAAGATGGTGGAGATTCAAGATGGGTTCAAGATGGAGAAGGTTCCAGATGGTGGATATTAAAGATGGAGAAGGTTCCAGATGGTGGAGGTTCAAGGTAGTGGAGATTAAAGACGGAGAAGGTTCTAGATGGGTTCAAGATGGCGGAGGTTTAGGATGGTGGAAGTTCAAGATGGAGAAGGTTCCAGATGGTGGAGGTTCAAGATGAGGTTCAAGGTGGTGGAGATCCAAGATGACGTCTCACGATGGGTGGGCGTGTCCCGACGCGGTGGGCGTGTCCCGTTCAGGTGAGCCAGGAGATCCTGGAGCTGCTCAACACCACCACGGCCAAGGAACAATCCATCGTGGAGAAGTTCCGGTCGCGGGGGCGCGCGCAGGTCCAGGAGTTCTGCGACCACGGCACCAAGGAGGAGTGCGTCAAGGCCTCGGGCGCCGAGCGGCCCTGCCGCCGCCTGCACTTCCGGTGCGTTCCGCGGCATTTCCGGCCATTGTCCGGGAATTCCGGGATTTATTTGGGATTTTTGGGGATTTTTTTGGGAATTTTTGGGATTTATTTGGGATTTTTTTGGATTTTTTTGGGAATTTTTGGGATTTATTTTTGGTGTTTTGGGATTTATTTTGGATTTATTTTGGATTTTTTTTTATTTATTCAGGATTTTTTTGGATTTATTTGGGATTTATTCAGGATTTTTTGGGGTTTTTTTTTGGGGATTTATTTGGGATTTATTTTGGATTTTTCGGGATTTGTTTTGGATTTATTTTGGATTTTTTTTCCAGATTTTTGGGGATTTATTCAGGATTTTTGGGGGTTTTTTTGGGGATTTATTTTGGATTTTTCAGGATTTTTTTAAATTTTTTTTTCTGGATTTTTGGGGATTTATTCAGAATTTTTTGGGATTTATTTGGGATTTTTTGAGATTTGTTTGGGATTTTTTGGGATTAATTTGGGGTTTTTTGGGATTTATTCAGGATTTTTATGATTTTATTTGGGATTTTTTGGGGGTTATTTGGGATTTTTTGGGATTTGGGATTTTTTTGGGATTTATTCCGGATTTTTGGGGATTTATTTGGGACTTTTAGGGATTTTTGGGTGTTTTTCACCCCAAAACCCCCCAAAAAACCCAATTTCCACCTGTTTTTCCCCCCCCAAATCCCATTTTTGGAATATTTTTTCCCCCCCAAATCCCATTTTTGGAATATTTTTCCCCCCCAAAATCCCATTTTTTGGTTGTTTTTCCCCATTTTCCGCCTGTTTTTCCCCAATTTCCGCCTGTTTCCCCCCATTTTCCGCCTGTTTTCCCCCAATTTCCGCCTGTTTCCCCCCATTTTCCGCCTGTTTTCCCCCATTTTCCGCCTGTTTCCCCCCATTTTCCGCCTGTTTTTCCCATTTTCCGCCTGTTTTCCCCCATTTTCCGCCTGTTTTCCCCATTTTCCGCCTGTTTTTCCCATTTTCCGCCTGTTGTTCCCTCATTTCCGGCTGTTTTTCCCCATTTTTTGGTTGTTTTTCCCCCCAAAATCCCATTTTTTGGCTGTTTTTCCCCCCAAAATCCCATTTTTTGGTTGTTTTTCTTCCAAAATCCCATTTTCCGCCTGTTTCCCCCAATTCCGCCTGTTGTTCCCTCATTTTTGGTTGTTTTTTCCCCCCAAAATCCCATTTTTTGGCTGTTTTTCCCCAAAATCCCATTTTTTGGCTGTTTTTCCCCAAAATCCCATTTTTTGGTTGTTTTTCCCCCCAAAATCCCATTTTTTGGTTGTTTTTCCCCCCAAAATCCCATTTTTTGGTTGTTTTTCCCCATTTTTTGGTTGTTTCCCCCCAATTTCCGCCCGTTTCCCCCGTCAGCCGCATCATCAACAAGCACACGGACGAGTCTCTGGGCGACTGTTCCTTCCTCAACACCTGTTTCCACATGGACACCTGTAAATACGTTCACTACGAGATCGACGCCTGCGCGGCCACGCCCCCGCGCAGCCCCGCCCGCGCCCGGCCCCGCGACCGCGACCGCGACCGCGACCGCGACCGCGACCGCGACCGCGAGCGCTCCCCTCCCCCGCCCGAGCTGCCCCGGGCCCCGCCCCCCGACGCCGGCGCCGACCGCCTGTTCCCGCCGCAGGTCAGCAAATTTCAGTCGTTCAAATATTGGGGGGTTTGGGGAAGAAATTGGAGTTTTGGGGAAGAAATTGGAGTTTTGGGGAATAAATTGGGTTTTTTTAAGAATAAATTGGAGTTTCGGGGAATAATTTGGATTTTTGGGGGAATAATTTGAAATTCTTTGAGAATAATTTGTGTTTTTTGGGCAATAATTTGAATTTTTGGGTAATAATTCCGATATTTTGGGCAATAATTTGGATTTTTTTAAAAATAATTCGGATTTTTTGGACAATAATTTGGATTTTTTGAGAATAAATTGCATTTTTTGGGGATAATTTGGGATTTTTTTGAGGATAATTTGGATGTTTTGGGCAATAATTTGGGTTTCTTTAGGAATAATTTGGGATTTTTTGAGGATAATTTGGGATTTTTTGGGCAATAATTTGGATTTTTTGGGGAATAAATTGGATTTTTGGGGAATAATTTTGATTTTTTGGACAATAACTTGGATTTTTTAAAGAATAAATTGGATTTCTTTAGGAATAAATTGAATTTTTTGGGGAATAATTTGGGATTTTTTGGACAATAATTTGGATTTTTTTGAGAATAAATTGGATTTTTTTGGGCAATAATTTGGATTTTTTGGGCAATAATTTGGATTTTTTTGGGCAATAATTTGGATTTTTTGGGCAATAATTTGGATTTTTTGGGCAATAATTTGGATTTTTTTAAGAATAAATTGGATTTTTTAGGCATTAATTTGGGATTTTTTGAGGAATAAATTGGATCTTTTGGGGAAGAAATTGGATTTTTTGGGGAATAAATTGGGTTTTTTGGGCAATAATTTGGATTTTTTGGGGAATAATTTGAATTTTTTTGAGAATAAATTGGATTTTTTGGGTATTAATTTGGATTTTTTGGACAATAATTTGAATTTTTTTGAGAATAAATTGGATTTTCTTAGGAATAATTTGGATTTTTTTTACGATAATTTGGATTTTTTGGGCAATAATTTGAATTTTTTTGGGAATAAATTGGATTTTTTTAGGATTAATTTGGATGTTTTTGAAGATAATCTGGATTTTTTGGGCAATAAATTGGATTTTTTGGACAATAATTTGGATTTTTTTAGGAATAAATTGGGTTTTTTAGGAGAAAAATTGGATTTTTTACAGAATAATTGGAATTTTTTGGGCAATAATTTGGATTTTTTTGGGGAATAAATTGGATTTTTTGGGGAATAATTTGGATTTTTTTGGACAATAATTTGAATTTTTTTGAGAATAATTTGGATTTTTTGGGCAATAATTTGGATTTTTTGGGCAATAATTTGGATTTTTTTGAGAATTTGGATTTTTTGCAGGATTATTTGGATTTTTTGGAAATAATTTGGATTTTTTAGAGAATATTTCCCGCCGTTTCCGTTTCCCGCCATTTCCTGAGGCGTGGCAGCCATTTTGCGTGGCAGCCATTTTGCTCCACCATTTTGTGCCACCATTTTGTGCAGCCGCCATTTTGTGCGGCAGCCATTTTGTGCAGCAGCCATCTTGCTCCTCCGCCATTTTGTGCAGCAGCCATTTTGCACGGCAGCCATTTTGTGTGGCAGCCATTTTGTGTGGCAGCCATTTTGCTCCATTTTGAGCCATCGTCATTTTGTGCAGCAGCCATTTTGTTCCTCCGCCATTTTGTGCAGCCACCATTTTGCGTGGCAGCCATTTTGTGTGGCAGCCATTTTGCTCCATTTTGTTCCTCCGCCATTTTGTGTGGCAGCCATTTTGCTCCACCATTTTGTGCAGCCACCATTTTGTGCGGCAGCCATCTTGCTCCTCCGCCATTTTGTGTGGCAGCCATTTTGCTCCATTTTGAGCCATCGTCATTTTGTGCAGCAGCCATTTTGTTCCTCCGCCATTTTGTGCAGCCACCATTTTGCGTGGCAGCCATTTTGTGTGGCAGCCATTTTGCTCCATTTTGTTCCTCCGCCATTTTGTGTGGCAGCCATTTTGCTCCACCATTTTGTGCAGCCACCATTTTGTGCGGCAGCCATTTTGCTCCTCTGCCCTTTTGTGCAGCAGCCATCTTGCTCCTCCGCCATTTTGCGCGGCCGCCATTTTGCATGGCAGCCATTTTGCACAGCAGCCATTTTGTGTGGCAGCCATTTTGTGTGGCAGCCATTTTGCGCCGCCGCCATTTTGTGTGGCAGCCATTTTGCGCCATTTTGCGCCATCGTCATTTTGTGTAGCAGCCATTTTGTTCCTCCGCCATTTTGTGCAGCAGCCATTTTGCACTGCCGCCATCTTGTGCGGCAGCCATTTTGTGTGGCAGCCATTTTGCACTGCCGCCATCTTGCGCGGCAGCCATTTTGTGTGGCAGCCATTTTGCACTGCCGCCATCTTGCGCGGCAGCCATTTTGTGTGGCAGCCATTTTGCACTGCCGCCATCTTGCGCGGCAGCCATTTTGTGTGGCAGCCATTTTGCACTGCCGCCATCTTGCGCGGCAGCCATTTTGTGTGGCAGCCATTTTGCACTGCCGCCATCTTGCGCGGCAGCCATTTTGTGTGGCAGCCATTTTGCACTGCTGCCATCTTGCGCGGCAGCCATTTTGTGTGGCAGCCATTTTGCACTGCCGCCATCTTGTGCAGCAGCCATTTTGAATGGCAGCCATTTTGAATGGCAGCCATTTTGCTCCGCCATCTTTGCGTTTTTGACGGATTCCCGCCGTTTTCCCCCCGTTTCTCCCCCGCAGTGGATCTGCTGCGACATTCGCTACCTGGACGTCTCCATCCTGGGCAAGTTCGCCGTGGTGATGGCGGATCCGCCCTGGGACATCCACATGGAGCTGCCCTACGGAACGCTGACCGACGACGAGATGCGGCGCCTCAACATCCCCGTGCTGCAGGACGAGGGCTTCCTCTTCCTCTGGGTCACCGGCAGGTCGGGCCACCCCAAATCCGCCGGGATTCACCCCAAATCCATCGGGATTTACCCCAGATCCATCGGGATTCCCCCCAAATTCACCAGGATTTACCCCAAATTCACTGGGATTTACCCCAAATTCACCGGGATTTACCCCAAATCCATTGGGATTCACCCCAAATTCATCGGGATTTACCCCAAATCCACCGGGATTCACCCCAAATCCACCCCAAATCCACTGGAATTCGCCCCAAATCCACCGGGATTTACCCCAGATCCATCGGGATTCCCCCCAAATCCACCGGGATTTACCCCAGATCCATCGGGATTTACCCCAAATTCACCGGGATTTACCCCAAATTCACCGGGATTCACCCCAAATTCATCGGGATTTACCCCAAATCCATCAGGATCAACCCAAATCCACCGGGATTTACCCCAAATCCACCGGGATTCACCCCAAATCCACTGGGATTCACCCCAAATTCACCGGGATCAACCCAAATCCACCGGGATTTACCCCAAATTCACCGGGATTTACCCCAAATCCATCGGGATTTACCCCAAATTCACTGGGATTTACCCCAAATCCATCGGGATTTACCCCAAATTCACCGGGATTTACCCCAAATTCACTGGGATTTACCCCAAATCCACCGGGATCAACCCAAATTCACCCCAAATTCACTGGAATTCGCCCCAAATCCATCGGGATTTACCCCAAATTCACCGGGATTTACCCCAAATTCACCTGGATTCACCCAAATCCATTGGGATTTACACAAATCCACGGGATTTACCCCAAATCCACCGGGATTCACCCCAAATCCATCGGGATTTACCCCAAATCCATCGGGATTCACCCAAATCCATCGGGATTTACCCCAAATTCACCGGGATCAACCCAAATCCACCGGGATTTACCTCAAATTCACTGGGATTTACCCCAAATTCATCGGGATTTACCCCAAATTCATCGGGATTTACCCCAAATCCATTGGGATCAACCCAAATTCAACGGATTTACCCCAAATTCAGGGGATTCACCCCAAATCCACCGGGATTTACCCCAAATCCACCGGGATTTACCCCAAATTCACCAGGATCAACCCAAATCCACTGGGATTCACCCCAAATTCACCGGGATTCACCCAAATCCATCGGGATTTGCCCCAAATCCACCGGGATTCACCCCAAATCCATCGGGATTTACCCCAAATTCACCGGGATTCACCCCAAATCCACCAGGATTTACCCCAAATTCACTGGGATTTACCCCAAATCCATCGGGATTTACCCCAAATCCATCGGGATTTACCCCAAATTCACCGGGATTTACCCCAAATCCACCCCAAATCCACTGGAATTCGCCCCAAATCCATCGGGATTCACCCCAAATCCATCGGGATCAACCCAAATCCACCGGGATTTACCCCAAATCCATCGGGATTTACCCCAAATCCATGGGATTTGCCCCAAATCCACCAGGATTCGCCCCAAATTCACCTGGATTCACCCAAATCCATTGGGATTTACACAAATCCATGGGGATTCACCCCAAATCCATCAGATTTCACCCCAAACCCATCAAGAATTCTCCAAATTTCCAATTTTTTCTCCCCCAAACCCCCAAACCTCTCCTTTTTCCCCCCCAAATCCCCCAATTCCCACCCAAAATCCCATTTTGTCCCAAATTCCTCCGTTTTCACCCCAAAATTTCTCCTTTTTCCAGGGCCATGGAGCTGGGCCGTGAGTGCCTCAATCTCTGGGGGTGAGTTCTGGGCTTTGCACCCCAAAAAATCCTCAAAAGTCCCAAAATCCTTTAAAAAAAAACCCTTAAAAAAAACTCCCAAAGATTCCCAAAAATCCCTAAAAAAATCCCCCAAATGTTAAAAAAAAAAATCTTTAAAAATCCCTAAAAAACTCAAAAAAATCCCCCAAAAAATTGTTAAAAAATTCTTTAAAAATCCCCCAAAAATAAATAAAAAAATTCCTTAAAAAATCCCCCAAAAACTTCGTAAAAAATCTCCAAAATTTCCCAAAAAACTCTTAAAAAATCCTTAAAAAATCCAAAAAATTCCTAAAAAATCTCTAAAGATCCCAAAAAAATCCTTAAAAAAATTCTTTAAAAAATCCTTAAAAAAATCCCAAAAAAATCCTTGAAAATCTCCCAAAATCCTTAAAAAAATCTCCTAAAAATCCCAAAAAATCCTTAAAAAATCTCAAAAAAAATCTCAGAAAATTCGCAGAAAATCCTTAAAAAATCCCTAAAAAATCCTTAAAAAATCCCAAAAAATCCTTAAAAAATCCCTAAAAAATCTCCTAAAAATAAAATAAAATCCTTAAAAAATCCCCAAAAAATCCTTAAAAAATCCCAAAAAAATCCCTAAAAAAATCCCAAAAATTCCCCCAAAAATTCCCCCAAAATTTCCCTTCAAAGTCCCTGAAAATGCCCCAAATGCCCCCAAATCCCCCCTGTGTGAGGCCGTTGGTGGCGCAGGTACGAGCGCGTGGACGAGATCATCTGGGTGAAGACGAATCAGCTGCAGCGAATCATCCGCACCGGCCGCACCGGCCACTGGCTCAACCACGGCAAGGAGCACTGCCTGGTCAGCTTTTTTTGGGAATTTTGGGGTTTTTGGGAATTTTGGGGTTTTTTGGGAATTTTGGGGAATTTTGGGATTTTTTTTGGATTTTTTGGGATTTTTTTGGGGAATTTTTAGAGGTTTTTAGGGATTTTTTAAAGGATTTTTTTTGGTTTTTTAAGGATTTTTTGGGGTTTTTTTTGGGGATTTTTTAAGGATTTTTTGGGGATTTTTTAAGGATTTTTTTTGGATTTTTTTGGGATTTTTTTGGGATTTTTTAAGGATTTTTTTGGGATTTTTTTGGGAGTTTTTAAGGATTTTTTGGGGGTTTTTTAAGGATTTTTTGGGTTTTTTAAGGATTTTTTATGGATTTTTTTGGGATTTTTTAAGGATTTTTTGGGGTTTTTTATGGATTTTTTAGAGGTTTTTAGGGATTTTTTTAAGGATTTTTTGGGGCTTTTTAAGGATTTTTTATGGATTATTTTTGGCATTTTTAAAGGATTTTTTAGGGAGTTTTTAAGTACTTTTTTAAGGATTTTTTAAGGATTTTTTAAAGATATTTTTGGGATTTTTTAAGGATTTTTTGGGTTTTTTTAAGGATTTTTTATGGATTTTTTTAGGATTTTTAAAGGATTTTTTAGAGAGTTTTTAAGTATTTTTTTAAGGATTTTTTAAGGATTTTTTAAGGATATTTTTGGCATTTTTAAAGGGTTTTTTCGAGATTTTTAAAGGATTTTTTAGAAGTTTCTTAGAGATTTTTAAAAGAATTTCTGGAGATTTTCAAAGGATTTTTTAGGAATTTTTTAGGGTTTTTTAGAGGTTTTTAGGGATTTTTTTAAGGATTTTTTTGGGTTTTTTACGGATTTTTTAAGGATTTTTTTAATTTTAAAGGATTTTTTAGGGATTTTTAAAGGATTTTTGGGGGATTTTTAGGGGAATTTTTTAGGGATTTTTTTAAGGAGTTTTTAAAGGAGTTTTTAAGAATGTTTGGGGGATTTTTAAAGGATTTTTTGGGGGTGTTTTGGGCTGGTTTGGGGGGATTTTGGGTGGTTTTGGGTGGTTTTTGGGTGTTTTTTAGGGTTTTTGGGTGGTTTTGGGGGATTTTGGGTGGTTTTGGGGGATTTTGTGTGTTTTTTAGGGTTTTCGGGTGTTTTTGGGTGTTTTTGGGTGGTTTTGGGGGATTTTGGGTGTTTTTTTGGTGTTTTTTAGGGTTTTTGGGTGTTTTTGGGTGTTTTTTGGGGAGGTTTTGGGGGTTTTGGGGATGATCTTTGGGGATTTTGGGGTTTCTTGAGGATTTTGGGTGTTTTGGGGTGACTTTTTGGTGTTTTTGGGGTGTTTTTTTATGGTTTTTGGGTGTTTGGGGTGTTTTTTTGGATTTTGGGGTGGTTTTGGGGTATTTTGGGTGGTTTTGGGGTGTTTTTGGGGTGTTTTCTGGGTGTCTCTGTGCAGATTTTGGGGTCCCCAACCCCCCAAATTTCCCCTCCCCCAGGTGGGGGTGAAGGGGAACCCCCAGGGCTTCAACCGGGGCCTGGATTGTGACGTCATCGTGGCCGAGGTGAGCCCCGAATTCCCGGGATTTCACCCCAAAATCCCCCCCAGAACAAAACCCAAACCCCTGGGAAATTTCAACCCCAAAATCCGGGAATTTCAACCCAAAATCCGGGAATTTCAACCCAAAATCCGGGGATTTCAACCCAAAATCCGGGAATTTCAACCCCAAAATCTGGAGATTTCAACCCAAAATCCGGGGATTTCAACCCCAAATTCGGGAAATTTCAACCCAAAATCCGGGGATTTCAACCCCAAAATCTGGAGATTTCAACCCAAAATCAGGGAATTTCAACCCCAAAATCCGGGGATTTCAACCCCAAATCCGGGGATTTCAACCCCAAATTCGGGAAATTTCAACCCCAAATCCGGGGATTTCAACCCCAAAATCCGGGGATTTTAACCCAAAATGGGATTTAAAGGAAAAATGTGGAGATTTCAACCCAAAATGGGGGAATTTCAACCCAAAATGGGGAAATAAGCCAAAAAAAAAAGCGGGAAAAACTCAGGAAAAGGCGGGAAAAAGCCAAAAAAAGGCGGGAAAAAGGCAGGAAAAAGGCGGGAAAAAGGTGAAAAAAGGCGGGAAAAAGCCGAGAAAAGGCGGGAAAGAGGCAGGAAAAGGCGGGAAAAGGCCAAAAGCTCTGGAATTTTCCCCCATTTCCCCCCATTTCCCCTCCAGGTTCGCTCCACCAGCCACAAACCCGACGAGATTTACGGGATGATCGAGCGGCTCTCGCCGGGAACGCGGAAAATCGAACTCTTCGGACGCCCCCACAACGTTCAGCCCAACTGGTACCAAAACCCCCCAAACTCACCCCAAAACTCGGGGAATTAGTGGGAATTTTTTGGGAATTTTTTGGGAATTTTTTTGGGATTTTTGGGGAACTTTTTTTTTATTTTTTGGGGAATTTATTGGGGATTTTTGGGGGGTTTTTTGGGAATTTTTGGGGGATTTTTTGGGGTTTTTTGGGAATTTTTTGGGGGGTTTTTTGGGCATTTTTAGGAATTTTTGGGGGGTTTTATGGGGGGTTTTTGGGGAATTTTTTGGGAGATTTTTGGGGATTTTTTGGAATTTTTTGGGAGATTTTTGGGGGTTTTTTGGGGAATTTTTTTGGGGGGTTTTTTTGGGAGTTTTTGGGGTTTTTTTGGGAATTTTTGGGGTTTTTTTTTGGGAATGTTGGGAATTTTTGGGTTTTTTGGGGGGGATTTTTTGGGAATTTTTTTTGGGAACTTTTGGGAATGTTGGGAATTTTTTTTGAGAATTTTTTGGGATTTTTTGGGTTTTTTTTGGGGGAATTTTTGGGGGATTTTATGGGTTTTTGGGTGGGATTTTTTGGGGGATTTTTGGGGGGGGTTTGGGGAATTTTTTGGGGAATTTTTTGGGGAATTCTTTGGGAATGTTTTGGGAAGTTTTTGGGGGTTTTTTTGGGAACGTTTTGGGAATTTTTGGGGGGATTTTTGGGGCATTTTTGGGAAATATTTTAGGGATTTTTCGGGTTTTTTGCGGGGATTTTTTTGGTTTTTTTGGGGAATTTTTTTGGGATTTTTGGGGGGTTTTTGGGGATTTTTTTTGAGAATTTTTTGGGGGATTTTTTTGGGTTTTTTTTGGAATGTTTTGGGGAATGTTTTGGGAATGTTTTGGGGATTTTTTGGTATTTTTTGGGAATGTTTTGGGGAATGTTTTGGGGAATGTTTTGGGGAATGTTTTGGGAATTTTTGGGAATGTTTTGGGAATTTTTGGGGAGATTTTTTGGTATTTTTTGGTATTTTTTGGGAATGTTTTAGGAATGTTTTGGGGTTGTTTTGGGAATACTTTGGGAATTTTGGGGTTGTTTTTGGTATTTTTTGGGAATGTTTTGGGAATGTTTTTGGTATTTTTTTGGGAATGTTTTGGGGCTTTTTTGGTATTTTTTTGGGAATGTTTTCGGGATGTTTTGGGAATGTTTTGGGAATGTTTTGGGAATGTTTTTGGTATTTTTTTGGGAATGTTTTGGGGATTTTTTGGTATTTTTTGGGAATGTTTTGGGGTTGTTTTTGGTATTTTTTTGGGAATGTTTTGGGGTTGTTTTGGGAATGTTTGGGAACGTTTTGGGAACGGTTTCAGGATCACCCTGGGCAATCAGCTGGACGGGATTCACCTGCTGGACCCCGACGTGGTGGCGCAGTTCAAGCAGCATTACCCGGACGGGATCATCTCCAAACCCAAAAACCTCTGAGTTCCGGAACCTTCCCAACCTTCCGGGGGGGCTCCTTTGGGGTTGGATTTTGGGATTTTTTGGGGTTTTTTTTGTTTTTTTTTTTTAATTTTTTTTAGCGCTTTTTTGGGATTTTTTGGGGGTTTTTTTGGGTTTTTTTTTGATTTTTTGGGGTTTTTTTTGGGGATTTTTTTTTTATTTTTTTTGGGCTTTTTTGGGATTTTTTTGGGATTTTTTGGGGGATTTTTTTTAGGTTTTTTTTGGGATTTTTTTGGGTTTTTTTATTTTTTTAAGTTTTTTGGGGATTTTTTTTTTGTTTTTTTGGGATTTTTTTGGGCTTTTTTGGGATTTTTTTTTAGGTTTTTTTTTGATTTTTTTGTTTTGTTTTTTGGGATTTTTTTTGGGCTTTTTTGGGATTTTTTTTAGGTTTTTTTGGGATTTTTTGTTTTGTTTTTTTGGGGTTTTTCTCGGATTATTTTTAGGTTTTTTGGGGATTTTTTTGGCTTTTTTGGGATTTTTTGGGGGATTTTTTGGGGGATTTTTTTAGGTTTTTTTTTGGATTTTTGGGGATTTTTTTGGGATTTTTTTTTTAGGTTTTTTTTGTTGCTTTTTGGGTTTTTTTTTGAGGTTTTTAAAGGGTTTTTTTTGGGTTTTTTTAGGTTTTTTTGTGGTTTTTTTTGTTTGTTTTGGGGATTCTTTTGAGGTTTTTTTTATTTTTTTTTTTTAACTTTTTTTGGGATTTTTTGGGTTTTTTTCGTTATTTTTGTGGGATTTTTTTAGGGTTTTTTGGGGGGGTTTAAGAGGTTTTTTTAAGCTTTTCTTTAAAGTTTTTTTTTGGGGTAATTTTGGGTTTTTTTAGGGTTTTTTTCTGGTTTTATTTTTGGGGCATTTTGAGGTTTTTTTTTCTTAATTTTCTTTAATTTTTTTGGTGTTTTTTGGGGCTTTTTTGGGGCTATTTCCCATTTTTTTGGGTTTTTTATAAAAATTTTTTGGTGTTTTTGGGGCTTTTTTGGGGGGGTTTTTTGGGTTTTTTTTTTTCAGATTTTTGGGGTTTTTTAAAAAATTTTTTTGGTGTTTTTGGGTTTTTTTGGGGATTTTTTTGGGTTTTTTTTTCACATTTTTGGGTTTTTTAATAAAATTTTTTTGGGTTTTTTTGGGGGTTGGGAGAGAAGAGAAAATAAAGAAAATAAAATAAAAAAAATTGGATTAAAAAACCGCCCAAAATGTTTCTTTTTTTTGGGGTGAAAAGGAAGGAAATCGGTAAAAAACATTAAAAAATGAGGAAAAAACGGGAATTAAGTGAATTAAAAATGAATTTTTTGGGGTTTAAAGTGAAATTTTTGGGGTTTAAATGGATTTAAAGTGAATTTAAAATCAATTTTTTGAGGTTTAAAATGAATTTTTTGGGGTTTAAGTGAATTTAAATTTTTGGGATTTAAAGTGAATTTAAAGTGAATTTTTTGGGGTTTAAAGTGAAATTTTTGGGGTTTTTGGGGATTTAAATTGAATTTAAAATAAACTTTTTGGGTTTTAATGAATTTAAAGTGAATTTAAAATAAAATTTTTGGGGTTTTAAAATGAATTTAAAGTGAATTTTTGAGGATTTTTACCGTTTCCAGGAGAATTTTGGGGTTAAAAATGAGATTTTTGGTGTTCAAATGAGATTTCCACCACAATTTTGGGGCTAAAAAACCAAATTTTTGCCCAAAAACCTCTTTTTTTTTATTGTTATTTTTTTGGTTTTTTTGACCATTCCCACCCAGATTTTGGGGCAAAATCTCCCGAAATAAAAACAAAAAAAAATAAAATAAAAAAACCCAAATTTTTTCCTTTTGCTCCAAACCTTTTAATTCCGAATTTCCCCAAATTTGGGGATTTTTGGGAAATGCCAAAATCTGCTGAAATTGCCCCAAACCGGGGGGGCGGGGCCTCACTTGACGAAGACGACGCCGGCGTTGCGGGAGGCGAGCCAGGCCAGGAAAACATCCCTGGAATGGGGGAAAAAACCGAGATTTTGGTTAAAAAATGGAATTTTGGGTAAAAAAATGAGATTTTGGGAAAAAAAAACGGAATTTTTGGGTCAAAAAATGGAATTTTAGGGGTTCAGAAATGGGGATTTTGGTAAAAAAATGGAATTTTTGCATCAGGAAATGGGAATTTTTGGGTAAGAAATGGGGATTTGTGTTAAAAAATGGAATTTCTGGGGTCAAAAAATGGGATTTTGGGAAAAAAATGGAATTTTTGGGTCAAAAAATGGAATTTTTGGGTGATAAAATGGGGATTTTGGGTCAAGAAATGGGGATTTTGGGTTGGAGGCGAGCCAGGCCAGGAAAACGTCCCTGGAATGGGGGAAAAAACGAGATTTTGGTTAAAAAACGGAATTTTGGGGAAAAAACGGCATTTTTGGGTAAAATATTGAATTTTTGGGTGAAAAAATGGGGTTTTTGGGGAAAAAATGGGGATTTTGGGTCAAAAAAAAGGAATTTTAGGGCTTCAGAAATGGGGATTTTGGTTAAAAAATTGAATTTCTGGGGTCAAAAAATGGGATTTTGGGAAAAAAAAGGAATTTTTGGGGAAAAAATTGAATTTTTGGGTCAGGAAATGGGGATTTTGGGTCAGGAAATGGGGATTTTGGGTCAGGAAATGGGGATTTTGGGTTGGAGGCGAGCCAGGCCAGGAAAACGTCCCTGGAATGGGGTAAAAAAAACGAGATTTTGGTTAAAAAATGGGGATTTTGGTTGAAAAATGAGGGTTTTGGTTAAAAAATTGAATTTTTCGGGGTCAGAAATGGGGATTTTGGGAAAAAAAATTGAATTTTGGGGTCAAAAATTGGAATTTTTGGGTCAGGAAATGCAGATTTTGGGTCAGAATAAGGGGATTTTGGGTCATAGAAGGTGAACTTTGTGTCAGAGAATGTGAATTTTGGGTGAAAAAAGGTGAATTTTGGTGAATAACTCACCGGCAGTGTCGCACCAGGCACAGACCCGGGGTATTTTGGGTCACAGAATGCAGATTTTGGGTCAGAAAAGGTGAATTTTGGGTCAGAAAATGCAGATTTTGGGTCAGAACAGGAGGATTTTGGGTCAGAAAATGCAGATTTTGGGTCAGAACTCACCGGCAGTGTCGCACCAGGCACAGACTGGGGGTATTTTGGGTCAGGAAATGCAGATTTTGGGTCAGGAAATGCAGATTTTGGGTCAGGGAATGTGAATTTTGGGTCAGAAAAGCTGAATTTTGGTGAATAACTGACCGGCAGTGTCGCACCAGGCACAGACTGGGGGTATTTTGGGTCACAGAATGCAGATTTTGGGTCAGAGAAGGTGGATTTTGGGTCAGAAAATGCAGATTTTGGGTCAGGGAATGTGAATTTTGGGTCAGAAAATGCAGATTTTGGGTCAAAACAGGAGGATTTTGGGTCAGAAAATGCAGATTTTGGTTCATAACCCACCGGCAGTGTCGCACCAGGCACAGACTGGGGGTATTTTGGGTCACAGAATGCAGATTTTGGGTCAGAGAAGGTGGATTTTGGGTCAGAAAATGCAGATTTTGGGTCAGGGAATGTGAATTTTGGGTCAGAAAATGCAGATTTTGGGTCAGAACAGGAGGATTTTGGGTCAGAAAATGCAGATTTTGGGTCAGAACTGACCGGCAGTGTCGCACCAGGCACAGACCCGGGGGATTTTGGGTCAGGAAATGCAGATTTTGGGTCAGAAAATGTGAATTTTGAGTCAGAAAATGCAGATTTTGGGTCAGAAAATGCAGATTTTGGTTCATAACCCACTGGCAGTGTCGCACCAGGCACAGACTGGGGGGATTTTGGGTCACAGAATGCAGATTTTGGGTCAGAGAAGGTGAATTTTGGGTCAGGAAATGCAGATTTTGGGTCAGAACAGGAGGATTTTGGGTCAGAAAATGCAGATTTTGGGTCAGGAAATGCAGATTTTGGGTCAGAATCAGGGGATTTTGGGTCAGAACCCACCGGCAGTGTCGCACCAGGCACAGACTGGGGGTATTTTGGGTCAGGAAATGCAGATTTTGGGTCAGAACAGGATGATTTTGGGTGAAAAAAGGCAGATTTTGGGTCAGAACTCACCGGCAGTGTCGCACCAGGCACTCGCTGCTGCAGAACTCCTCGTCCCAGTCCCCGCTGGCCACGGGCGCGTTCTCGCAGCCGGCCCTGACGCAGCGACCGCGCGGAGACTCGGCCGCGCCCGGGGACTCCGGGACCAGCTCCACACGCGGGGGGGACTCCACCTGAGGGGGACCCCAGACCCAAATCCTGACCCCAAATCCAACCCAAATCCTGACCCCAGACCCAAATCCAACCCAAATCCCAAACCCAAATCCCAATTCCTGACCCCAGATCCGGGACCAGCTCCACCCGCGGGGGGGACTCCACCTGAGACCCCAGACCCAAATCCTGACCCCAGACCCAAATCCTGACCCAAATCCCAAATCCTGACCCCAAATCCTGATCCCAGATCCGGGACCAGCTCCACACGCGGGGGGGACTCCACCTGAGACCCCAGACCCAAATCCTGATCCAAATCCTGATCCTGATCCTGATCCCACCCCCAGACCCAAATCCAACCCAAATCCCAAATCCTGACCCAAATCCAACCCAAATCCCAAATCCTGACCCAAATCCAACAAAAATCCCAATTCCTGACCCCAGATCCGGGACCAGCTCCACACGCGGGGGGGACTCCACCTGAGACCCCAGACCCAAATCCTGACCCAAAATCCCAAAATCCAACCCAAATCCTGACCCCAGACCCAAATCCTGACCCTGATCCCACCCCCAGACCCAAATCCTGATCCAATCCCACCCCCAGACCCAATTCCTGATCCTGATCCCAATTCCTGATCCCAGATCCGGGACCAGCTCCACACGCGGGGGGGACTCCACCTGAGACCCCAGACCCAAATCCTGACCCCAAATCCCAAATCCTGACCCCAAATCCAACCCAAATCCTGATCCTGATCCAGATCCCAAATCCTGACCCCAGATCCGGGACCAGCTCCACACGCGGGGGGGGACTCCACCTGAGGGGACCCCAGACCCAAATCCTGACCATGAACCTGATCCTGATCCTGATCTCACCCCCAGACCCAAATCCTGACCCTGAACCTGACCCCAGACCCAAATCCTGATCCTGATCCCACCCCCAGACCCAAATCCTGACCCAAATCCCAAATCCTGACCCAAATCCTGACCCCAGACCCAAATCCTGACCCAAATCCCAAAATCCAACCCAAATCCTGACCCCAGACCCAAATCCTGATCCTGATACTGACCCCAGACCCAAATCCTGACCCAAATCCAACAAAAATCCCAAATCCTGATCCTGATCCTGATCCCAAATCCAGGACCAGCTCCACCCACGGGGGGGACTCCACCTGAGGGGGACCCCAGACCCAAACCCTGACCCCAAATCCAACCCAAATCCCAAATCCTGACCCAATTCCTGACCCAAATCCCAAATCCTGACCCCAAAACTGACCCAAATCCTGATCCCAATCCCACCTCCAGACCCCGTCCCCATTTCCCATCCCAAATTCTCATTTCCCAGCCCCAGTTCCCATTTCCCAAAATCCCCATTTTTTCCCCAATCCCATTTTCCCCATTTTTGCCCAAATTCCCCCTTTTTCCCCCCAAACTCCCCCAATCCCAAAATCCCCATTTTTGCCCAAATTCCCCATTTTTTCCCCATTTTCCCCCCCAATCCCAAAATCCCCCTTTTTCCCCCCAAAATCCCCATTTTTCCCCCCAAACCCCCCCAAACCCCAATCCCCATTTTTCTGCCCAAATCCCCCTTTTTCCCCCCAAACCCCCATTTTTTCCCCAATCCCCCATTTTTCCCCCCAAACCCCCCCAATCCCAAAATCCCCATTTTTGCCCAAATTCCCCATTTTTCCCCCCAAACCCCCCCAATCCCAAAATCCCCATTTTTTCCCCCAAACCCCAATCCCCATTTTTTTGCCCAAAATCCCCATTTTTTCCCCATTTTTCCCCCAAACCCCCATTTCCCAAAATCCCCATTTTTCCCCAAATCCCCGTTTTTCCCCCCAAAATCCCCATTTTTGCCCAAATTCCCCCTTTTTCCCCCCAAACCCCCCCACCCCCCCTCACCTCGGTCTCGGGGTCCCCCCCGATCATCTCCACGTCCTCCTGGGGGGGGGTGGGGGTGGGGGCGGGGGTGGGGGCGGGGTTCGGGGGGGGGGTCCCGGCCGCCCCTCCCCCCCCCGGGGGTGCCTGGGGGGGCTGTGGGGGGAGGGGCAGGATGTGCAGGGGGGGGAGGATCTTGATGTGCAGGGGGGGGGGCCCCCTCATCTTGGGGGGGCCCTGGAGGGGGGGAGGGGGCGGGGGGGGGTGCAGGACGGCGATGGGGGAGGGGAGGGGGTGGCTGCCGGGGGAGGGGGAGGGGGAGGAGGAGGAGGAGGAGGAGGAGGAGGAAGGGGCGGGGGGTGGGGGAGGGGGTGGCCGGGGGAGGGGCCGGGGGTCTGGGGGGGTGGGGGAGGGGGGCATCTGCTGCAGGGGGGGGGGGCTGCAGGCGGGGGGGGGGGCAGCAGCGGCCGGGGACCCCCCCGGCCGGGGGGGTGGGGGAGGGGAGGACGGGGATCACCGTCAGCACCCCTCCCCCACCCCCACCCCCTCCCCCCAGCCCCACCCCCACCCCCCGGCCCCTCCCCCCACCCCCTCCCCCGGCCCCCAGCGGGGGGGGGAGGGGCAGCACCTGCTTGGGGATGAGGATTTTGGTGATGGGGGGGGGAGGGGCGGGGGCGGGGGGAGGGGGCGGGGGGGGGAGGGGGGAGGGGAGGAGGAGGAGGAGGAAGGGGCGGGGGGAGGGGTGGGGGAGGGGTCGGGCTCGGGGGGGGTCCGGGGAGGTCTTTGGGGGGGGGGAGGGGGAGGAAAAAAAAAAAGAGAAAAAAAAAAAAAAAGAAGAAAAATCGGGTGAGAAAAATTTGGGGATTTTGGGGTCAAAGAGTTTTGGGGCAAATTTTGGGGTTTTTGGGTTTTGGGGGCGTTTTTTGGGGTCACTTTTGGGGTTCCTTGGTTTTGGGGTCAGCAAGTTTTGGGGTCACAAAGTTTTAGGGTCATTTGATTTTGGGGTCACCAAGTTTTGGGGTCAAAGAGTTTTGGGGTCAATTTTTGGGGTTGAAGAGTTTTGGGGTCACCAAATTTTTGGGGTCAAAGGGTTTTGGGGTCAATTTTGGGGTTTTCCAGGTTTTGGGGTCACCAAACTTTGGGATCAACCGATGTTGGGGCCACCAAGTTTTGGGGTCACCAAATTTTGGGGTCACCAAGTTTTGGGGTCACCAAACTTTGGGGTCAATTTTGGGGTTTCTCTGTTTTGGGGTCACCAAACTTTGGGGTCACCAAGTTTTGGGGTCACAAAGTT